>JAAIFI010000387.1:0-26233 GCA_011032875.1 Phlebia tremellosa | reverse complement strand
TGCGAGGTGGTCGGTTTCTTTTGTCGCCCAGTGTACTCCCCGGAACGCTGCGCGAGTTGTACGCTGGAACCATACGTAGATGCTTCCTGATGGCCGTAGAACAGTCAAAGATAGACGCTCAATTGGTAGGTTCGTAAGAAAACCAAACAAAACACAAGACCCCACCGTGGTTCGAACACGGGACCGCACGATAAAGAGAGGGAGAACTGCAATCGTGTGCTCTACCACTGAGCTATGGAGTCGAGTTCCGCGAGCCACCATGCAGTTGAACTCGATCTCAGTGCCGCTCTCTCGGCTGTTCGGACATAAAAGCTGCTGAGAAGCATCCCGAGCTTGTACGGAAACCCATGTCATACACACTCGAGACCACTATTCTCATGCTCTCGCGAACGCCCAGGGCAGAAAAAACATGGACTCGCCGTTGCTGGCCACGTTGACCGAGAGTCGCCGACGGGAGTTTCGGGGATTGCAGGCAGTTTGCTGCCTCAGCAGGATTACGGACGAGGCGACGGCGGCATATCCAAGAACAGTTCCTTTGCAGGCAATCGCGGCGCTTTCTCCCTCTCTCCGCAAGTTCTCCCTCTTCCACCATGCCCACGCCGAACTCGACCCACCAAGAGCTCTGGGACGCTAATTTCTGGGGACCAGTCACCGCTACTCTCGATTGGTGTGAAGTATGTTGAATTACCATCTAATCGGGCAGAATTAAGACATTCTAACGTCAATGAATGACTGTCGTAGGCAAACTACCAATTCTCCCGATATATCGCGGAAACTGCGAATACCTTCTCTAACCTCGTCACACTCGCCTTTGCGTGGTATGGAGCACATCTGGTGAAGGAGGCGCGACTGCCTCCCCGGTATCTCGCTGGGTGGACGGTGCGACTCAGGGGTTTCGTTCTCTCATTTCCATATTGATGCCATTTACTTTGTAGGGATTCGCTCTGGTCGGACTGGGTAGTTTCATCTTCCACGCAACCTTGCAGTATGAGGCACAGCTGGCGGACGAGCTCCCCATGATCTACGTCGCGTCGTACTGCTGCGCCGTGCTCTTTGACCTCCAGCCCGGTTTCAGCGTTCAGAACGTGAAGTCCCGGCTTATCATCGCGTCTTTGATCGCATTTAACGTGCTGTTCACATGGGCCTAGTACGTACTGTTTTCCTACCGTATGGGCGTCCGGAATGCGTCGCTCACTGCTGATCTCCACTTAGCGCCATCACCCGTAATCCGGTCTTCCACCAGACAGTGTTTGCCACGATCATGTTCACGATGGTGTTCCGCACGATTTATATCCTGAGGATCTCGGAGATGTCAAAGCGTATACCTGCCCAGGCGCGTGTGACCATTGCTTGGTTGTTTGGCAGTGGCGCATGTACCTTCGCTCTCGGCTTTTTTGTCTGGAATTTGGACAACATATTCTGCAATACGGTCACGGAATGGAAGCACGCGGTTGGTTGGCCTCTTGCATTCATATTGGAAGGTCCGTGATTCCGACTTGTTCTCGGTGACGAAATAAAGCTGACTGCGAGGTAGGACACTCATGGTGGCACATCTTGACCGTAAGTCTTTGGCGCTTTCTATCTGACGCACAGCTGAAAAAAGCACGTTGTTCCCGAAGGCCGCTGGAACTTATCTCATGCTTCTCGGCAATACTTGTACGTCAATGCACTCGTTTTTAACATGTTGTAGTCACGTTTCTAACTTATTCCTTAGACCTGTAAGCATCACCTAGCACAGTTGTGTATACGCCCGCTCATTTTGTCACTCCAGCACCCTTGGCGTCAAGGATACCTTCGCGAACTACGTGGTTGAAAATCATTACGGCCTACCAGGCATCTACCGCCTGAGCAAGGCCAAAGTGCTCTAAGCACCCAAGACACCCTTCGTGCTCTAAGCACATAGAACATGTAACTCAGAAATACTGTAACCTCGCATGTTCCGGACATCTCGTCCGTAATGACATCCAATTCATCTTCACGCCAATCACCTTGTCCTTTTTCCGCTGCAACTTGAACAATCTATACGACTCACACGATCATATTGCCTACTACGCCGTAGTATCTACACGCGTTGTCACTACAGAATAGAGCTGTATCAAGAGCTCTGCACGAATATTGAACTGTTTTCACATTCCGCAGGCGTGGATATCTGGTGCATCGTTGTCATGTGACAGTTCAGAACGTCGATATCGCGACGCGTCTTAGCGCGTCGTGCGCACGTCGGATGCTTGCGAAGACTGAGCACACTGCATACAGTTGGCATGACTAGAGCAGGATGGAGGTCGTGGTCCAGTACATGTTTTGACCCCTGTGAGGTTCATGTAGCGCTCGTCCATGCAGTAGTTTAAGAAACCAGTGCGGGCCCTCGAAGCCTCCTATTTTACTTCCGCCCTACCATCACGCGCACGCCCCGATAGTACACTGACCACTCAATCCGACGAGTCATGCCTGCACAGAGACAGACAAGGGTTCGGAGGCTCCCTGAGTATCGAGGGCTGCGCTGGGTCTGGGGAAGCTATTGCCTAAAGGAATATGAGGTATGTATCATCTCGATCTGCTGTAATGAGAAACTTGACGTTCAGCCTGTGTAATTGTGTGTACTAGCTGTGCGCCTCAGATTTAGCCTCGTTGGTCCCCATCGAGATCAGGACAAACACTCGTCGTCCGGAAGAAGACATAATGAAGTACGCTGAGGACGATGTGGAGGAGTTGTATCGCCGTCTCAGACCTAATTTCGGTCCTGATGAACGCGCAGAAGAAGACGGGGAACAAATGACTCGCTCCGATGCGCGACGCCATCCCTTTCTCGTGAGTACATAATCCAGCATTCTCTCATCATGTACTCACTTAATCAATGGATGTTCTTGTAGTTGAAAGATGTCCAAATTAACCGCATCAAGCCGACTAAAGTCGTAGATGGGGTCAAGTACTACAATGTTAAGGACGTCCAGGTCAGCTTGCAACCCAAAATCGTGTCTTCATCAATATATGACTCACGCACGACGCTTTAGGAACTGTCAAATAAGATCTACTATGCCGCCCTCCATCCAACCTAACGGGTCAAGGCAAATGGTTCTCCTTGTATGAACATCTTCGAGATACAGCGGGAGTCTCGTGTAAGAATCCTGTTACACCCTTGCTGATTATGTGCTGTACAGTCACAGAAATCGTCGTGTACGATAGGGAGGAGGGTTAGATTTTGTATGACTAGGCATGTGCTGAGTAGCGACCTAGAGGACTTTCTCTCTGCTTGAGTACATTATTCAACATACGGTTTGATTACAATTCATGATATATCCACTGCGAACGCTACATCCTTCGTTCTCACGTCGAAGTCGCCATCAGAAACGTCGGGCAGATCCATTTCTGGATTATGATCGCGTTGATCACGCCTAACTTCATCTCTCTCCAGCTCTCTCCCACTACCTTGAAAAGGATTCTGCCCGATGTATAACTTCGCGTTCAATGGGTTTCATATCCCTTGGAACTGGGATCGCTGGCATCATCATTCTGTAAGTCAGAGTCTTGCATAGCCGAGATACTCAGCGAATTGGGCACTCATGTGAACCTGCCAACAGACGACTTTATTCTCCACGCATATATACATCTTGCACCCGTGCTGGCATTAGCAATGATGCAAGCTGGTTGGAAAAAACTACAATAGGTTCTACAGGATCCACTTGCCTGCTATCGCGACGCGTCGAAACGCTTGCACAAAGTACACAAACTCATTCAGCCGTACTCCAAGCCAAGATTCGGCAACTAGCTCGTCCCAAGACTCTCCAGCTGGTCTTCCAAGCGTTATCTGCTCTAGCTAGAGGTGGATCGATCGCGTTGGAGGTCCTCTGACTCCTGAGTCTACACTGGTCTTGTAGCGCTCGCTCGTCATGCGGTAATATTTGAAGAGACCTATCTCGGTCTGAGCCCTCGCGCTGCCCCTCGTTTAACCACCCCCCACCATTCTCACCGTACACACGCCGATAGCCGCACCCGCTCACCTCAAAAACATGCCTGCGGTCAGAAGTGACCCGCACATCGAGCGTAATCACGCACGCAACGCCACTAGCAGCAGGACTGCGGCACCAGTCCGGAGACTCACCAAGCCTGTAGGTCTCTCGCTCATGCGAAGCGAAGCGCAAATTTTATTTCCGGTATGTATGCTTTCCCTGCCTAGGTGATACTTATCATATGAGAATCTCAAACTTGCCGTTGCACAGCGTATACTCTGTGCTTTGGATTTAGACTCGCTGCTTCCCATCCAGGTCAGACCAAACCGATATGGCGGCGTTACTACGTTATACAACGCGGTCGATGTGATCGATTTGGCCGAACGTCTCACACCTACTTTCGGTCCTGACGAACGGGCTGAGGAAGACGGCGAACAGATTCGTCGCCGCAATGCGATCGGCCAGTACAATGTGAGTATATGACTTTTTCTGAGCACTGGGGATGCCAAACATGCAACACCCTCACAGGTGAGGGATGTTCAAATGAGCCGCATCAAGCCTACCAAGGTCGAAGGTGGAATAATGTACTACAACACCAAGGACGTTCAGGTCAGCTTCTGGTTTATGCATATCTAGGACTGTTCCCCGTAACTCACACACCCCAGGAGCTCGCAAATAAGGTCCACCATGCCGCGGCCCATCCAAGAGCAAAGGATGATACGCTTGCTAAACTTCAAGTGATTCTTGCCATGAAGACGGAGATGGAGAAACGCGTAAGAGTCTGTTTACCGTCTCATCGACTATGTGTCTGACTCAACTGTCGCAGAAAAACCAAGCTTGAAAATGGTACGAGAAAGGCTGTGCTTCGTAGCTCTGTATGATTAGGCGTGTATACTATGCAGCAAAGCAATGAACTTGTCCCTTTTCCAATGTATATAATCAGTTTTGTACAACAAACGTCCGATTGTAACCCGCTTCTCACTTGGCACATCCCGCCATCAAAAGCGTCGGGCACGCCCAATTCGGGTATGATCGCGTCGATCACAGTGCGCACGGGCGGCAAAGCCACTGTCTTGGACTCATCATGAAGAGCATTCCCGCTTGATTTGCAAGCTTCACACTCGATGGATGGCTTATATCGATTCAATATTCACACCTTGTAAGTGTGACCCTTGCTTTGCGTAGCTGAGATTTCGATATTAAACCCGGTACTCATCCAAGCGTGCCAACAGATGTCACTGATTTTCGCGTAGGCACACTGTCTTAGAACCGATAGTAGCATCGCCGATGGTACAATCAATAGCTCTCTGGAAAGACCAATTCAAGTTCCACAACAACATGCCTACCACGACATGCCCGACGCACGAACTTGTCCCAGCCGCGAGTCAAGACTCTCGAGCATATTTGTCAGTTAGCATCCGCCTTGGCCCTTGGCCAGAGGCGGATCGATCGCGGCGCAGGTTTTCACTCCTGTGTCGGCACAGACTGACCAACGCTCGCTGTGTGGTGGTACTTCATAAAGGAGCGGTCATATCTGTCTACTTGCTCCCACTGTTCCTTGTTCTCCTACCTCTACCCCTCTGCAATCGAACAGACGCACTCCCGATTCGCACTCCAAGTTAAACAAAATGCCTGCAGCCAAAGATATTCCGCAAACCGAGCGTAATCACGCACGCAACACCACCAAGACTGCAACTCGCGATGAGGCACTAGTCGAGAGACTCGCTATGCCGGTAGGCGTCCCCATCACGCGAGTCGACGCCTTAGAACTTTTTGTACGTACCATTTCCTGCCGCAAATGGGGAGTGTTGACTGAGGATTCAATCTCATTCCTGTCGTTACTCAGAAAAAATCGATCTGCGCTTCAGATTTAGACTCGATTCTCCCCATCAAGACCAAGAAGAACCGGCGTGGACCCCCGATTCCGACGTTATACAATTCGAAGGACGTTGTGGATCTGATGTTCCGCCTCTCACCTAACTTTGGCCCCGACGTACGGGTTGAAGAAGATGGCGAACAAATTTCCCACAGTGCTGTGCGGAAGGGTCCGTATAATGTGAGTTGACCTCATTGCCGAACAATGAGTATGTATTCAACATGAATACATATCTAGCTGGAAGATGTGCAAATCAGGCGTATCAAACCGACCAGTATCAAAGACGGTGAAAAGTTCTACAATATAAAGGACGTCCAGGTCAGTCTCTGTTCACTCAAATTCCTCGAGTCCTTTTGGTGGTGACTTACGCGTGATCATTCTAACTAGGAACAGTCAACCAAAGTCCGTAACGCTGCAGCGCGTCCAACGGGAGACTATCCCGACCTTGCGAAACTCAAGTTCATTCGAGACATCAAGATTCAATTGGAGAAGCAGCGCGTAAGAATATCTCGACTATCTCATTGCTTATATGCTGACCCCTGTGTACTATAGGCCCAAGAAGAGGGCTTCTTCTTTTAATCTCGTATTCTAGGCGAGATTACTGTGTACAAGTCAAACCAATCTTCAACGTGAAATTGTCCTTGCAACCCCAAATGTCCGATTGCATCATGTATCTATCCCATTCTGAAAGATTCTTCTCTTATTCGCGGAAGCCGCTACTGAAAAGTCGGGCAAGGCCATTTTGAGAATGGCGATCGTGAAGACGGTATCGCGATCATGTATGCATGTATACATGAATGTCTTCTCCCGCCTACCATGAAGAGTATTCCCGCCTGGTATATAGTTCATAATCCAATGGGCTCCCTTCTCCCATAGATCGCATTGCTCCAATCCCTACATCCTGGACACTCACCACATCAAATAGGTTAGCAAAATGGTGCAAGCAATCGGCTGGCGAGACCCACACCAGGTTCAGCACATTGCTCCGCACAGAGGGTACTGGATTACACGGACCAGAGCCCAGGATGAGTCCGTGACGCAGTCAGTGTCCTCTTCCCTCCTTTCTTACCTGTCAACGCATCAGTTGCTCACACACCGATCGAACAGCTCGCACCCACAGACCTCGACTCAATCTTCCCCGTCTCAGTCGAACCGAACCCGCACGAACACAGTCCGTGGGCGATGACGAAGTACAACGAGTTCGACGTCATCGCGCTCGCCGTCCACTTGCGGCCCACGTTCGGCCCACGCGAACGCGCGGTGGAGGATAGGGAGCAGGTTAGGGCGGACGAGATTTGGGGGCGGTATCATGTGAGTGTATACCGCCGGTCGATGAACATTTCGCCCTAGTAAACGGAAATCTCTGTGAATCGCAGAGGTGGGACTGCCAAGTGAAGCGCATCAAGCCGACCAAGGTTTACATCGAAGACAATACCCGCATCATGGTGTACAACGTCAGCGATGTCGAGGTACGCACCGCCATCACCAACCCCATCCCAATATCCTTCTTATCCCTCGCTGACCATACTGATACTGTATCTGCAGACCGAGAGAGATAAAATCGCACACGGCATGCAGCATCCGCGGGACATCGGCCACGGCCCGCACATCGTCGCCGATTTCTTTGAGTACTGGGACGCGCTGGAAGCACACGGCGCGATTCACGTCCTCGACTTGTATGATTATCCTGAACTCGTCCCGCATAATCACTTCGTGCATGACGGGGCCGACGTTGAGGATAGTGATGAGGACGAGGAGGAAGATGAGGACGACGGTGAGGAGATAGAATGGCATCTCTATATACCGGGCCTTTGGAGGTTTGAGCGGGGGCGGTGTGGATGTTTCATGTCAGGCATATCTAAGTATATGGATGTAATATGCTTACCGCTGTCCTGTATCCGGGTATAGAAACTTCAATGAGCGACATCTAGAGACAATGTTGTAGAATACCTGCTCCATCGGACTAGTATCAAGTATTTTCAGATCGACTTGTATATTTCTAGACCCGATGTTAAAGAGAGTTTGAAGCGATAAATTATGCAAGTTTTCTCTATTGTCTGATCCAGTCGCGCAAAGATAAGCACGTACCTCTGCTATACCCACTACGGCTGCTCAAACGAAACAGCGTGAGTTAAATAATGTTACATATGCGTGGATACAAACAAGGAGACCATGCCGCGTCGTGAGGGGTATCGTCGTAAGAGAATGTCGAGGGTTACTGTGATCCTAGCAATGAATGGCGTGCACGCGCGTGGCCGTGTCCCCTAGCTCATTGACTTCATCACGAGCAGATATCGGGATACTTCAACTGCGTCGGGTTCTGCGGGATCCACCCACCCGCAAGGCCCGCCTGATACGACCAATCATCCGCGTTCTCCGCCTTCCACGCCCACTGGATCCACCCATCGCCCTTCTCATAGGAAATCACCTGCGCCTCCCAATACTGCCGCAAGAACGTCTTGTACGCGCTGCTGAAACTCGACGCGCTGCCCGTGAGGCCCGTGCAGCTGCCGACGAACGTCGAGCCGGGATACGACCCGTCGTAGCGCGCGCCGACGCCGCGCCCGTTGAGGTACTTCGCGCAGTCCGTGGCGGCGGGCGTCCACTCGCCGACGATCATCCAGAGGTCGAAGGAGGAGAGGTCGGACGCCGTGGCGCAGGCGGCGTCGATGTGCTGCTGGTCCGTCCGTGCGACTTCCTACAGGCAGGTGTGACAGAATCAGTTCCAACATTTCCAACATCTACCTGCGCTGACGGAGAGATTTGACGTACATCCTGTGAGAACATCTGGTAGATATGGGTGTCCATGGCGACGCCTTGCCATCCCGGTGGGGTTTGGAAACCTTGCCAGTAGCTGCGGGTGGAGTATCGTGAGTGAGACGCCGAACTCACAGGCTGCCTCGACTGACCTCAGAGGTTGGAATGCATCATGGAGCAATACGAGCGTGTTACTCTGCTGGGAAGAGCCGAACGGGAAACTGTCAACGAGTGATCGTCAGTGTACCCACGCAACTGAATGGAAGATGTACACCCACCGAATGTTCCCGTACGAATCATACCAGTACTGACGGACGACATCTAGAACAGCTTGACCGTCAAAACCTGCTGGCCTGCAACTATATAAATACATGCCGCGTGTATCAAGATATGATGACTTACTCATTGAGGGGGGCTATAGCAGCCACGACGTTGGTGTTCGTGGCAAACAAGGAAGCAATCTGCTTGATGATGCTATCCGTGCGTTGAACATTGGTCGCGTTCGAATGCCATCCAGGGAACGATAGTCTCTGTCCGGAGTTATCGAAGCTATTAAAAGCAACGCATCAGCCACGCGTTTGGCTGCAACAAACTCAATTGGTTCCTTCCAACACGCACCCATTCTGGCTCCCGGGAGCACCGTGCAGGTCGACGATAACCTTGATGCCGTACGTGCCTGCCCACGAGATGGCCTTCTGCAGGTAGGGCAGCTGACCGGTGATGTAGGGCTCGCCGGGTCCGACCTCGAACGCCCAGTATCCGATAGGGATGCGGACGTGGTTAAGTCTGAATGTTACGGGACAATATCGGCAGGTAAGACGCGAACAACTCTCTGACGCGATCACGTGGCGTACCCTGCAGCAGAGATGGCAGCGAAGTCGGATTCCGTGATCCTGCCAGCGAGCAATATATCAGCACGGTGCCAGCGCTGCTCAAGAATTGCATCATAAGTTACCAGGTGTTCCAGTGCTGCGTCAAGGCGTTAAGGGCGGTGGTGTGGCTCTGGAGTTCACCGAAGGTCCATTCGTCGACGATGTTGGTGTTGCCCGTGTTTTCGAACAGGCTAGGTGTTATCCACGGCTGAGGGTTGGTTAGACACGCGTCATGATCCACGGACCTGCGACCCATACCTCGAGAACGAGCCAGCCTCCGAGGTTGACGCCACGGACTGGCGGTGCGGGTGGTCAGCGACGATCTACAGCGCGTCGAGGGCGTGGCTCACCTTTCTGGGAGCCGTACGGGAAGCCGGGGTTGATGGGGTTGTCTCCTAGCACAAAGCGGGTAAGGAAAGTGAGGGTGAGTAAAGAGAATGAGGCGACGCGTCCGAACATGGCGGGCGGAGGTCTGGAGGGTGGCGGGAGGGAGGAGGATTGGGGGTGCAGGAAACGGGCTGCGTTGAGCCACGAGGGTTATAAACATGATGGCCAGATAAATGCGTGCCGAAATGGACAACAACATCTGCCTTTGATAGGACAGAGAAGAAGACTCCAAGCCTTGCCACTCGTCTCGGTTGCGCCTTAGATCGGTATCGAAGCCCTGCTCTCCTGGCCCAAACAAACACATCGCCGCATCCATATCATCACCATCCAACCACGTGCAGAATAAACCTTGCTTACCCGCGTTGTAAGATATTTCATTTTGTTTCCAAGTGGACCCAGGATCCTCCAAATGGTGGTCACGATGTATCTGCTAAAATGTTTGTAGTAGAGTCATCGCTTGTTCGTCTGTTGTGGCGCCTCACAAGCGCAGGAAGAGAAGACCTCAGTTCCGCGAGAAGGCGCAAGTCCTCGCCCAAGAGACTCGTCAACTGCAACCGTAGCGACCAAAGCGTTCGGAGCAGACGGTCATTTGACCGTAGTCGCATCTATTAGCATGCTTGACCAACGACGGAGGGAATCCGAGCGCTGAAATTGGTGCCACAAGGCCATCCAGGATCGCCGATAAGTCGTTGAGTACGCGCTGGCAAACTTTTTTTGCGACGGGGATACGTTCCATACGCGACATATCGATATTTGAGCGAGATCCGTTGTACGGTTGCTTCTCAGTGCGTCTTGCAGAGTACTCCCGTACAGCGGGGCGCACGTACGATCCTTGCATAATCGGGAGATGTGTGCCGGTGCACTGGATCATTGAATACCCCGCTTTTGCAGCCTATGAGCAGACAGCGAGATGGAATACGGGGATGAAAGCGAGCATGTGGACTCATCATCATAAAGGAGGTCGACCCCGCATGGACCACGCGAGTCCCCAGGCACGGATGCATAAAGCACTCCTCGATGTACGACGGTGTTTCTTGCATCGTGCACACATGCACAGATGTCCCAATGACCATCCATTGCCATCCATTTGTTGGTTATTGCGAGCGTTGGGGTCCAAGCGTATCACACCCACCAAGTTATCAAGCCACGTACGACATCAAACGTTTTTTTCTTCGCCTATCTGTTCCCTCCCCTCAGTATCAACCACCTATGATGCCCACGTCCGCCCACAACAGCATCGGCACAGCCCACCGACACGGGCAGTCTCAATCGGCATTGCCATGAACAGCGCGGGGTGTCTGCCCCCTCTCACGGGTGCCCGAATTGACTAAGAGGTGGTGAGTGCCTCCGAGATTATGGCGGTGTCGCTGCTCATGAAACCGTTTGCGGTCTTGGAGTAGGCTTCAAGTAAACTTAGGCTAAGCTGTGGTGGCTCTAGTGCTTTTGGATGCAGTGCCTCAAACATCCGCCTTAGCGACTGGGGCTGCTGTGCTGGGCAGTGGGCAGGTCGCTCTCGGCAACTCCCGATCTGTGTATATGTTGGTCTCCGTCGCTTGAGCCCTTTCCACATCACCACATTCATCTTACTGCATCCACCCCCTCTGTTCTCTCTTTTCACCTACAACCTTTCATTTAATCCTCTTATAACGACTCCTCCATGGCCATCGAATTTCTTCGTCAACGATACGAGGCTGCCGGCCAGGGTCATCTCTTCCACTTTTGGCCCAACCTTACCGACGAAGAACGCGCTGCACTCCACGCCCAACTCGAGGCTCTCGACATCGAGCGCGTCAACCGCATTTACCGCAGAGCCGTAGGTTCAGAGAAGAACGCAGCACAGGTGGTAGAGAAGGATGTCATCGAGCCGTTGCCAGAGCACGCCGCCGACTCGGTCATTGGTGACCCAGCGAAGGAGCGGGAATGGCGCCGCATCGGCCTCACGGCAATCGCGAACGGTGAAGCAGGTGTACTGCTCATGGCGGGCGGACAGGGTACGAGGTTGGGCAGCAGCGCGCCGAAGGGCTGCTACGACATTGGGCTGCCATCGCACAAGTCCCTGTTTCAGATCCAAGCCGAGCGCATCGCCCGTTTGCAAGTCCTCGCAGCGGAGCAAAGCGGCAAGCCCGCAGACTCCGTCATCATTCCCTGGTATGTCATGACCAGCGGACCCACGCGACCAGAAACAGAAGCGTTCTTCAAGTCGCACTCATTCTTTGGACTGGATCCGAGGAACGTCATCTTCTTCGAGCAGGGTGGGTTTATCTCCTGTGACAACGCGTTTTGTGCATGTCTGACGACCCCCTGCCGCAGGAACCCTACCGTGTCTCTCTATGGAGGGCAAGGTGCTTCTCGAGACGCCATCAAAGATCGCCGTCGCTCCAGGTGGCAACGGTGGACTTTACGCTGCCCTGCGCAATCCAATTTCGCCCTCTGACAAGTCGCGCACCGTCCTATCAGATCTCAACGCACGGGGGATCAAATACGTGCACGCCTACGGCGTCGACAACTGCCTCGTCAAAGTCGCAGACCCCGTCTTCCTCGGCTACTGCATACACAAGCAGGCGGACTGCGCGGCCAAGGTCGTGCCCAAAGCCTACCCGACGGAGTCTGTCGGCGTCGTCGCGCGCCGGGGCGACAAGTTCAGCGTGGTCGAGTACTCCGAGATCTCGAAGGAGCAGGCGGAGCGGCGCGACCCGCGCACGGGCGAGCTCGCGTTCCGCGCGGCGAACATCGTGAACCACTTCTACACGACGAGCTTCCTGCACGACGTCGAGGCGTTCGAGGAGGACCTCGCGTTCCACATCGCGCGCAAGAAAATCGCGCACGTCGACACCGAGACCGGCAAGGCCGTGAAGCCCGCGAAGCCGAACGGCATGAAGCTCGAGATGTTCGTGTTCGACGTGTTCCCGTACACGAAGCGCTTTGCGGTGCTCGAGGTCGCGCGGAACGAGGAGTTCAGTCCGTTGAAGAACGCGCCCGGGACGGGGTCGGACGATCCCGATACCAGCCGGCGCGACTTGCTGGCGCAACAGCGGCGGTTCTTGCAGAAGGCCGGCGCGGTCGTCCCAGAGGACGTCGACATCGAGATCTCGCCATTGGTCAGCTACGCAGGGGAGGGCCTTTCCTCCGTGCGGGGCAAGACGTTCTCGCGGTCAGGGCCGGTCGAGTCCGTGGAGGAGTTGGACGCTTTAGTGTAGTGTAGAAAGGAACTTTCGCCTCTTGACTTTTGACCGCCATCTCTGCCACACACACATCCATTTCCTGCATTCCTGGACTTCACGATCGCTTGCTTTCTTTCGTTTGCAGGACAGTCTATACCTTAATCTCGGACACTGTATACGGGTTGTACATACATCGCATGGGACTTTTGTGTTTCGTGTCCGTCGTCTCGTTTGGTTAGTTATGAACAGATAATTTAGTCAGCAACAAATGAAATCGGAACTCTCACCTATGTGTTGTCTGCGTGTGTGCAAGGACCGCTCGTTTGAGTTCGTAAAAGTGTATAGCTGCCACTACGGAGGTGCTACGAATGTCATAGTGTCCGTCATCCCCCTACCGGTCCGTCTGCTAACTTTGTACCACGCCTTTCCAGTTCTTCCCGTAAAGACGCAAACAAGCGTTGTGTTCGTTCCGCGTTGGGCTTCCGTACGAGCGATATCAGACATATGATGCAGATGTACACGGGGAACTACTCGCACCTCCTTGCAGCATTGTATTAGTTTGTCAATAAGCGCAGTTTGCCCCAGTTGTTGCGCCTCCAACTCTTGTTTGGCTCGCCGGCTCTGCAGAGTTGGGCAGTGAGATGAGACATTGTGGATAAATTTGCGCTTACCTCCTCCTCGGCGTTATCTGCGCGGTCTTTCTCGTTGGCGGCCAACTGCTTTTGCTCCGCTGCTCGAGCCCGCGACAGAAGCACCTCAAGCTCTTTCGAACGTATTACACATTCGAAGTGCCGTTCTCGGAGCTCATACTGCCGGAGGACTTCTTTTAGGCGTTCCCGGACACTACTACGGAGTCAGTACTGTGATAGCGATACGCCATTGAAGTATACTCACACTCCGTCGAAGATTTCCTCCATGACTTTACGTGCTCTAGATGAACCTGTCAGAATCGATACACAGACCATCAATGAATAAACCGCACTCTCGAGGATTCTCATGCCAGTTCTTCCTGAGCTTCTGCCGACGTAGCTGTCCGCCTTCATCCTGGAACGCGAGATCGTCTAAGCAAGTGTTCACCATTGAGACATAAGCGTGTAGTGCGTACCAGCTCCTCTGTGCCGGGCCCTTCAGTGAGGTCCATGATCTCCACAGCAAGAATCTCGTCGCCGTCCTCCATACCAGCCTCTTCTGGCGTCTGGTCTGCCTCCAAAGTCCGCCCACCATACGAGAAGATGAATTGCATGGAATTCGGTGACGGAGGGCTCACAACATCCGGCTTCGCCGTTCCATTGACCTGTGGATTCGTCGGCGTAGCCCCACCCTGCGCATTCACCTTCACCTCCTCCTTCTTCCCCTCCATCCGGTCCGTCCACGCGCTGAAGAGCTTCGACAGCTTCGTCTTCCGCGAGATCTTGAAGAACAGCTCCGCGCGGTACTTGCAGACGACCTTGACGACGATGTCGGGCATGTCGCGGTACTTGGTGTCCTGTGCTTTCACCCGTTCTGCGCGTTTGGCGATGTCGTTCTTCATTTGCATGATCTGTGCCGTCGATAGACCAATAAGACGTGATCTCAGGGATGCGGTCATAGGTCGTACCTCTTCTTGCGCTTCCTCCACACATTGCGCTAACCGTTTGCTGTCCTCCTATATACGACCGTGAGAAACAGTCCGACCTGTTCTCCATCAGTTGAAACCCACCCGTAGCCTTTTGTTATCCTGTATGGGGTATTAGATGGTTATGGGTGTTATATTAGCTTTCGTACCTTCTGAAGCTCGCGAGCCAGATTCTCCATCTTAGTCTTCGTCTGGTTCGCTTTCGTCAACTGGCCCTTGGCTTTACGGTGTGTAATCATATATGAGAGCTTGGATATTCGTGGAATAGAGATGTTGCTTACCTGCATCCTTGTCCTTCACTAGTTTTTGTTTTTCCTTGGCATGGTCACGCTCCAGCCGTTTCAGCTCTGCGAACTGTCATGTAACATTCATTGGACTATCCGCATGCATACATAATTATGTGCTCACGAGTTCGATGTATTTCTGGTGAATGACGTTGTCCTCCAATCCCTGCACTGTGTTCTGTGCTTCCTCCGCTGAAGCCAGGTCAGAGCAATGCGTATTCAAGAGGTATAAGCCAGATGCTCACCGAACCTTCTCTCCTCCTCTTCTTCGTGCACTTCCTCCTCCTCCAGAGCCGCAATCCGGTTCTTCAGAGTCTCGTACATTTGTGAGGGGTCAACTGGGGGAGGGTCCGCTTTCTTCTTGCCCTTCTGGGAATGCGCATGGGTACCGTTGACGGTACCGTTCGGTTGTCGATTGCTGGCAGGCGGATGGGGGTGTGCGTGGGCATTATTTGGTGGTGCGGGTGGTGCTGCAGCAGGTGCAGGAGGTGTGGGACCCGTCGGGGGTGGTTTCGCGTGTCGTGCAGGCTGGACACCGTTCGTAGCCATCTCCTTCTCGGTCAGGGAGGAGTTGCGCGATGCTTGCCGAGAAGGAAAGCAACAAGTGAGAGCGTGTAACAGGCCAATAATCTCAACCGAATTTTTGAATTAGAAAAGCAGAGTCAAGGAAGGTAGCTGGCCGAACGGAGGCAATATTTCAGGTCAAGCTTCACAGCGCGCGGGCGGCAGCCAGCTCACCGTTCTTCTTCTCTTGCACTCAACTTGGCTTCCGACTACTACGACGAATGCGAGGTCAAGCTGCGAATTTAAGACTCCCGTCTGCTTGAACACTCCTATAAACTCGTCTCCCACTTTTGTGTGCGACTTGCTTTATCGATCTCGTCCTGGTTACCCCCAAAGGCCTTATTGTTAAAGTTCTTGTCAATGTCTTCCGAGAAAAGGGCGATTCACGTACGAAAACGCGCACAGTCTTGGACCAGATGGATGACGAGTGCATACAGGGAAAGCGGCGATTAGAGGGGGCGGGAAATGCAATCTCGAGTCTATGACAACGTGTGCGCATACACTTCATCCTCTTCTATCTGACAGGTGTCCGCCAAGCAGTAATCATATGCAGTGCTATCGTCTACAATGCAGAGGCTGCAAAAATGAGCCTCAAAGTTCATTTCTCCTCCCTTTGCTTTGTAGTCTGACGTACTATACCCCTTCAACCAGAGGATACGACACATGCATGCCGGCAGATGATTGCATTCCAGGATATGATCCTTGTAGACTCTCCCTTGTAAGGTTGTGGCTTGGACATTACTAGTGCTATCAACATTGGGGGCGGATATCAGGTAATTGGTGTACGAACGTTTACATGCGCGGTCGCGTTTGCTCACACATCACTCCTTAGGACACCTATGTTTTACGAGACACACGACTCCAATGTCTGCAGGACCCCAACCTTCGAATTCTGCCTCACTAGGTAGAACCTGCCACATGCTATCTCCTCAAACCTCAGTGAAATCTTTAATTAGTCGCGCTTGGATTGCGTGTTGTCCCAGATACACGCAAGGACGCTGAGCCATAGCCAGTTAGACCTCAGTTTCTGGTTCTACTTGATGCAGTATCTTCACGCTTTACCGCTTGAATTCATATATGTCGCTTCGCCGAGCAGAACAACTTTGTGTCCTCTCTCTCTCTCATTTACGCGTTTGACATGGGCGCTACTGTAACGCGGGCATCGGGTGGGACTTGCGTACTCGACTCTTCAGCAAGACCTTCACCACTGGTTTCTATTTGCACTGTTCTACGTATCATTTGACAGCAGAATTAATGTTTACAGGTCTAGTATGCATTTTGTTACTCCTATAATACCGCTGCTGAAGTTATGAATTCAGATCGAACATCTCGGCACTGTCTCATCCATCGAACATGACGCTGGTGGATGCACGCTGACTATAGTCGATTCTGCGTTGATACTAGACGATTGCCACATAGGAGATTCCATTGCGGTCAATGGCGCGTGCTTGACGGTGACGGAGTTCGATAAGGAGCAGAATGGTGGATGGTTCAAGGTCTGGTTGGCGAATGAAACCTTGGAGAGAACGGATCTTGGTGCGTGTGTGCATACGTTAACGCAGGGTTCGCCGTAATTGACCTGCACTTGGCTTGTCTAGGTGAGCGCAAGGTTGGTGACCATGTCAACCTCGAGCGTGCTATGGGTGCACACGTCCGCTTCGGAGGTCATTTTGTGCAGGTACGGGGAAATTAACATCGAACATTACAGATGTTGATGCTAATTGAATTGATATCCAGGCTCATGTCGACACCACAGCTACTGTGATCTCGAGGACACCCGACGGCGACTCAGTACGACTGCTCTTCCAATTGCCGGAACCTACCCCAACTCGGCCCTCCCTGTTACCCTTCATCATCCCGAAGGGCTACGTAGCAATCGATGGCGCCTCTCTCACGGTGACAATCGTCGACGATTCTCAACGAACGTTTGGGGTGATGTTGATCAAGCACACGCAAGAGAAGATCACTCTTGGTAAGAAGCCAGTGGGCTCGAAGGTTAATATTGAGGTGGACATGGTCGGAAAGTATGTAGCGAAGAGCGTGACGGCTGCTTTGAGCGGAGGTGGCGGAGAAGGAGTGAGAGCTTTGGTTGAGAAGGTTGTGGAGGATATTTTGACGAAGAAAGGGGTAATCTAAGAGCCTCCGAACTAAAAGAAATACGTACTGCTGGATCTAGAAATGAAGTATATTTTTCTACCACCTTTCTGGCTATCTTTGACCATGTCATAATACATCCTTACCTGCATTTCTATCATTTGCTGGCAGAGACATGTGCTTGTTGTGGTGTGGGGTCGAGACGCCGAGTCGAACTCAACGCGAGGATCGACGCGCCGGACAGACGACCATTCTGGACTTGTACCTGTTCCTCATCTTTACGACGAGTCCAATTTCCTTCTCTTTCCACAACTCTCACATTCAGCGGGGGGAGATATGTCATGAGCGGTCAATTCAAAGCAAAGGTTAGTGGCCATATCTTCGGAATGTGACGGACGGAATTTCGAGGCATGCGCCTGCTGTAGGTAACTGCGAAGGTCGACTATGACCGGGTCCGCCCTCCATCGCCTCTCAAGGCATACTCTCGCGCTCCTTCACCGCTCAAGACTCATTCTACCAGCCTACCCACTGCTGCCAGCTCGAGACCGAAGGCCAAGGTCAACACCAGCGCGACGATCACGACGCGGAAGGTGGTGTCACCGCCAGCGACCTCCAGTCTCTCCTCCGGACCCAGAAGCAATACTTCTACTGTTCGAGCACCGTCCCCATTCAAATCTGCACGCGGGCCACAACCCACTTCCTCTGTGCCCGCTGTTAAGGCCAAGGTGACCGGACTTGCTCGCAGCAATGCGTCTGCCATCGCTTCCGCGCCTTCGCTACCCGAACTTCGACAACGCGCTGTAACAACTATAGCCGCAGAGCCCTCTACAAGACAAGTCGAGCGCTCTCGCAGAGGAAGCATCTCGTCCCACTTGACCGTATCTACTTCTGCGTCACATACTCCAAGACGAACCGCGCTATCTCCTCCGCGGTCGGCCATTTCGAGCGAGGATGGGTCTTCGGTTCTGCGCGTGAAATCTAAAGTTTCGCATCTCGCAGAGCATGCGTCGTCCTCAACGCAGTCGCTTCCCCCGTCGCCGTCATTCACCCGACACAATCGGCCGGCGCGCGTTCCGTCGGTCTCGATCCCGTCTGATTCCCCAACTTTATCTGCTGTGAAGACCAGTGGCAACCTGAGTCCTACATCATCCGTACCTGGTCACCAGCGGTTCATCTCGGCGCGTGAAACGAGCTCACCTAGGGTACATGTGTTCAACCAGCAACCACATGATGATCTCGCAGTCAGTTATACCAATCATATGCCTTTCGCCAAGGTAGACCCTGCGCAGATACCCCTACCTCCTCAGTCTCCACCTTCGTCCACTGTCTCATTCTCCTCACGGTCCTCCGCCTCGCGGTCATCTGCCTCGTTTGAATCTCACGCGTCGGACTCAAGTAAGAGCACTGCACCGACCTTGAACTCCCGGCCAAATGACCATGCACATTTGAGCGACATCAAGCACGCCCACTCCGGCTCTGGTGTTGATGTGCTTGACATCCAGCTCTCACCGCTCTCGCGCGAACCGTCATATCATGATGATACGGCAGACGAAGGACACGACATAGAAGAGGACTCTGGTGACAGTGAGGCTCGTAAGTTGAGAGCGACGGCGAAATCCAATCGTAAGGTATGGCTTCATTGATATCAAGGACGTACGCATGTTTGAGAGTCCTCCTTTGACAGATTGCAGATTTGGAAATCACGAATCGCTCGTTGCTTGCGATTAATACCACCCTCGAGGCTACCAAGCATCGTCAAGCGAAGGAAATCCGAGACCTCAGGCGGAAACTACGCGAGTCCATATTGATTCTGCCTCCGGTCGCCTATCACGCTGCGAAGACCTCGATGGCGGAAGATGGTATATTAAAGGAAGAAGAGGACGAGGAAGACGAGGGTAATGAGGATGATCCTGAAGAGCAAGCTGTCCTCGAGGGGAATACTGACGAGTCCTATCGTCGCGTGAAGTCTCTAATAGAGGTTCTTATTGAGAGTGGCAGACGAGCGTTGGAGTCGACACCGGAAGACTTCGCAGGCAGTGGAACGCATGGCACCAAGGTCCTCAGTGAAGAGGAGGCACGGACATGGCGGGGCGACGACCCTGACACGCGCTCGCTATTGGAAGACAGAGACGACGCGTCGTTCATCACTCTTGAATCCGCTGGAGACGACGGCTCGAGCAGGCCGCTCTCGCCATCGCGCGCCGCTGCTTCCGATGACCTCACGAGCACAAGCGAAGACGAGGTCGAGGCGTCATTGATCATGTCCTCGGACGACAGCGCGGACAGTACGTCTGCGCTCCCACCCATTACAGTTACCCCACAATCACCATAGACAATGAACCACGGAGCTACTCGTACTCCTCATAATCCTGCATTTGCTTTCCCCACCGCAATACTCATCCTGTAATACCTCGGCACTATATGTAATGGAATCAAGCTACATACCCATGCATCATGTCATATTCACGTATGCTAATGGAACAAAGTCAAGTAGAGATCCGACGCGGTTACTCTTTTCGTAGACCCGCTGGAAAATACCATCACTGGATTGTAAACCTATGTTTTGCGCTAAGGACTCGTCAGTACTCCCGCTAGACTAAGTAATGCTTATCTTTTCTCTTAGATCTGCTACCTATCATCTTGCGAGGTGTTTCTCCAGAGAGCCGATTTACTTCTGGAATTGAGCCAACACCGAAGCAGAGTTCAAGAAATTAGTCTTTTCCAGATTGAAATCTATTGAAGGTCAGATCTTCATGAAATTGCAGCCCTTGTGAGAGGATAATCGGGCTCGTACCATCAGGTATGATTGTAATATTGTTCCTCATCAGCTGCAAAACCTTCTTCGTCGACGACTCGTATCGAGGCCACGGCGCTGAAAGCAGGCGTGAATGATCGTACTGGTAATTAAAGGTAAAGCATACATACCTCCAGGATTCAAGTCCGTGACAAAATTGATATAGAAATCAGTGAACTGGTTTGCGAAGTCGTCCTCGACTGGAGTTGGAACCGGCCCAAATAGCAATTCTAGCTCTGACGCATGGAATACTATGAAGTCATAATCATTGTCAGGAGGAGTGGGAATCGTGACACGAGCAGCAAGATACTAACCGCCTAGGGAGGGATCATTACCAGGAATGAACTCCGTGAAGAAATACGCGAATAACGGTTGGAACGGGGCGGCTCTCTCAAACAGGAACCTTCGAGGTCCGAGGTACATGTTGTCTGTATACCACGCCTCTGCGCGATCAAACAGCGAGTCTCCGGTATTGAACGCCCCACCTAAAGAAGAGTCGTTGGCAGGGTAGAGCGCATGGATGGTGTCGAACGTGGATTGCGCCACAGTCGATGGATCAACCAAGAGCTCTTTGATGTATGTCGTGAATGCTGCGTTCTCTGCTTCGGGAGGCGTACTCAAATTTCGGACCACTTGACTGAATATAGTGCCCTCGTTCAGCTGTATCACCCTCAGGATCAGAATCTATACGAGAAGGACTGTGATGCTTACGTTTGTACCAGCCAAGATTGGCACATGTAAGAAATGTCCGCTTGCGATTTTGAGGGAGGGACGCTGGTTTATGAAAGTGTTCGGAGGTCCCACAGTAGGTTGCCATAGTTGGTCGTTCACTCTGGCATTGGTCAAAGTAGTCGTGGCATTGTGCAGGAGCTGCTTTCAAATCAGTATACATCCTCATCAATCATGATGGACACCCACCTCGAATGGTACATTCTGTAAGCACGCGAAGGAACCTGGACCCTCCGTGCATCCAGTCAACTTAAGCAGATTGGAATACGGCTGATCAGCTTGGTCGTATATCGAAGGTACTGGCGCTGTTTTGCTGTCACGAGTTGACTTCAGTGCTTTTCAGAGTATCACAAGGGACCAGTGGAAGAGTCGAAAATCGCCGCTCTGAATAAGGGTCGTGCAGGAGGAAACAGGATGTGCGCTTCCGAGCTTCCCCCACCAGCAGACTGCAAGATGACATCCGTGAGAGGATACGTGTGTGTCAGGAACAACGCATACTGACCTGTCCCCAAATTGTCACCTAAAGCACATGCTTATCAACAGGTGCCTCAAAATACTGTGTTCGATTGAAATCCTTGCCTTCTCTGGATCACCACCGAACTTGGCTATATTGTCTTGTAGAAACGCCAGTGCAGCTCTCTGGTCCAAAAGCCCTGCGTTCAGATCTTCAGGCGGCACATGAACACTGGCTAACTGTGAGACAGTAAAAATCGCAAGAATTCTTGTTGGATCGACTGAAGGCAGACTTACAAACCCGAAAGTGTTGACTCTCCAATTTCTGTCGTCAGTGTCTTCAGTGTGCTTCAAATATGTCAATAATTGTGCACGATCTTACACTGAAACAAATATAATAGGCTTCCGAGTCGCGCTGCTTCGCTCTATGATGCCTGTTCCAAATCCTTAGTATTTGAAGACAAGGGAAATGCTCTATGCGCACGAGTTGGCTCGAATGTGGGATCAGAGGTAGCTCTGATGAGATATTTGTGAGCTCAGATCGCCTATATCATACGGTGATAGGTACAGTACCCATGCATAAAGGCTCCTCCCTGACATTTAAATTTTTGGCATGAGAATAGAAGGATGAATAACGTCTAAGCACATACATAAAACCAGACCAGGATGGGGAGCTTGTCGCTGGCAGTGGTGCCGATCGGTCTCCATACGTTAAGAGTTAGACAATCCTCGCTCTGAGTACCAAACAGAGTGTCACTGGGTAATTGAGGACACCCTGCTCCAAACGCAGTAGCGTTTTGAATTGCCCTAGATGGATTGATGATTCCGATGGGGGCCTTGAACCGTAAACTCCCAACAGGTGGTTGTGCGAAGGGAATGCCTAACCAGCGTTCTGTTCCATTGGCAACAGAAACTTCACCTACAAAGTTCCCAGACGTTAGCTGAACGAGAAGACTGTTCGCCGCGTCAGAATCAGCTTGCGCAAGCAATTGCCACGACGAGAAGAAGGCGAGGAGAAGGTACGAGGCGAGAACGCTAGACAACCCCATTGCCTGATATCCACGAGATAGAAGCTTACACCTGGCATAGATCTTATATCATCCACACCAGGCGTGCTTCGAGTAGCATAGTGGTGGGAATATACGATCCCGGTATCGAGATTGTGCGCTGGGAAAAATTTGACTGCGCGTCATGGCTATAAGTCAAGGGTGAGAAAACGATGAATGGGCCAAGTGTACTTACTGTCTCTCTGTCCGATGTCCAGCCTGCGCATGGAGCTAGTGCGGATCTACCGAGTCTTCCTCGAGTTGTATGAGCAGATGGGAAAGTGTAAAGTACGATACACTGTAGCCCGATGACTCGGAAATCTCTATCGCACCATACCCAATTTCTGAGCTTCAATCCGCAAGACATTGCACGGTGCAAGCCCTATCGCCTTTGGAAGGAAGGCGATGATATTGGGTATATTGATATCAACTTAACCACTGAGACGGCTTGCGCGTGAAGGGGTCATGCACCCCGGAGAGATTAACCTTAGAATTGATGACAATCCAATTGAGCTTTAACAGTGTTCAAATGCGACTCATATTCTGCCAAGAAAGCAGCAGATTGCAGAGATTCCATGGCCACGCACAAGTCACCCTTTCGATCCGATACTGCCTATGCGACTCCAGATAAGCAGTACTCTATCAGACGAGGTGCCCCGGTTTGTTGATTATTGGCATACCGAGAACTCTGAGAGAACACGTAAATATTTCTCCCGGTCATTGAAGTAGTCGACTTACGAGTGTGAACGTCACGGTAGAGAGCAAGTGACGCGTCTGGCGGATCGCGCTTTGTTTCCCACGCCCGGCGCATCAACTTTGCCATCGACGATCTCGATCACTTCGCTAATCGACGACCTCGTACGTTCTCTCGTCTTTCTTGAGCTTCCATCTTATATCGACCAAGTATCTTGAGAGGTAGAATGCGATTTTCACATAAACTTCTGTGTCATTTTAATGGCACTCGAGGACCGCGGACTCAGCACTTGTGAGTTGTATCGCCTGTATTCCTTAAATTCTACCTTCTCACGCCGTCTGGCTTCGTCACGAACAGGCTTCCAGCCAAATTTCCGCGGGCATCAATCTTCCAGCTGAAGCCTCTTATGTGATCATGAGCTCTCCTTGTGGAGGTCTGGCGCGCCGTGGACAAGTTTCTCCGAAATTCTGCACGCTGTCATGATGCTATGTGTCTCGTGGAAGAGCACCTATCGGGACATGATTGGAGGCTTTTCTTACCACGGCACTTACTCAGCACTCCAGCTGACCCTCTGCGTTTCTATATGTCGTGTTATACTGGTGATCTGCTCGTCGAAATCAACTTATGAACCGCGTTGCAGTATCCTCGACGCCTTTCCGCCTTACGTTCGGTGTCACCAGACGCGTTCATATGACGTTCCCTGCTGTCGTGGCGGCGCGAGGAGAAACTATGAAGCCTAGTAATGGTCTTTGCTGTCAAATAAAAGTCGACACGACTGCATCCCTACTCACGACTGTGCGAAGGATCAACCATGTCCAGCATGATCCTAACGTGCGCAGTAGCTCTCTTTCTCTGCTCCTTGGGAGCCGCCTCCCCGACACTGTCGAACAACACGAACCCGAATAACATCATCCTGCGGGATCTTGCTGTACCCCGATTCTTTGGCGCAGCAGCTAACACGACCTTTCTCTACCACGATGTCAACTATACGAAGGTGATCTCCACTCAGGTGACACCATTTATTGGCTCTTGGTTGTATCCCGTATCTAACGATCGACTTAGTTCTCTATATTCACTCCCGAAAATGAGAGTAAGCATACGTCTTTCGTAATCGAATGGGAGTGATGAAATTAAAATATCTTCTCACAGTGAAATGGGAAGCCATCGAGCCCGAACCCGATGTTTTTGATTTCGGACCTGCCGATGAAATTGTGAAGTTCGCTGAAAGCATTAATGCAAAAGTCCGCGGACACAATTTTGAGTGGTATGTCTCTCAGCCATCGCCCTAGAGACATTCTAACAAGACCAAAGGGGGAGTCAACTCCCGCCCTGGGTGAACACTTCGTTAACTGCCACGGAGCTAGACAAGGCCCTCAAGAATCATATCACTAAGATAATGGATCACTTTCGCGGGAAGCTGTACTCGTGGGATGTCATCGTATGTGATGGCGAAACCCTCCTGCCTTGAGCACATCTCATTGTCGTATTTCAGAACGAAATGATCTCCGACAATACCCCCAATGAGACGTTCAAGGATAACATATGGACGCAGAAGTTTGGTGAGGAGGCCATGCCGAAGGCCCTCACGTACGCTCGCGCGGTCGACCCTCAGCCAAAGCTCTAGTGAGGCATCTGACAATCTTTTATTGCAATGAAGCTTTGCTGAAAAAACTCTACAGCATCAACGATTACTCAATAGAGGGTATCAATAGCAAATCCGATACTCTTTACAACGTCGTCAAGGGATTCATAGCAGACGGCGTACCCGTTGATGCGATTGGTTTCCAGTGCCACTTCTATCTCGGTCAAGTTCCCGACACGCTCCAACAGAATCTGCAGCGCTTCGCAGACCTGGGCTTGGACGTAGCTATCACCGAGTTAGACATAAACATAGTAGGAGAGAAGAATGCCACTGCATTCGAGCAGCAGGCTAAGGACTACTGGACTGTCGTCAACGCTTGCGTCCAGACTAACCGCTGCGTCAGCGTGGTATGTGAACTGTTCAGCTGTCGCGAAGTCCTGAATATTGACCTCTCAATCCTTCTCACTGCAGAGCGTTTGGGGTGTATCAGACGACCACTCTTGGATACCTAACGGAGCGGTACTACCGTGGAATGCGGAGAAGCAGCCAAAACCGGCCTTCTACGCTATTGCGGACGCCTTTGAAGGAAAGCCGGAGCCTTGATTGGACTCGAGGGGAACGAGTAGTCAATTGCATCCTCCGACCATAATATATTTCCTTACTTTCTGAGCTGACCCATCAATCAATCGTAGTCTAACNACTTTCTGAGCTGACCCATCAATCAATCGTAGTCTAACTGCAGACTCCAAACCAGTCGCAAAGGGGAGGAGTAAGGGAGGCAGTAGTACATATCGCACAGAAATTATTTAGCGCTTAATCCCATCAATCCGTCACGTTATGCTTTTCCTCGAACCTTATTTCCCTTATCCTCCCCAGAGCGACTGGCATAAAACATTGTGTAAACAAAGCGCGCCACAGCGCTTAGGCGTTCGGAATCTGAAATGAACGTTCTCGCATTGGAATTATGTAATCAAACAACTAAGATGTCTCAAGCGCCATACTTCGATTTCACGTAGTCCGACGTGCGGCCAGTGCGTTCATCAATGCAATGATATTTCTGAATTTCATCCACGAAGGAGTTTCTCGAGCACGTTCGACTCTACACACGGTGCAGTTCTCTCTACGATGTCATAGAACTGTCAAAATTCCGATGAGGTGCTGTACAACACCGAAAATATTCTCTATCCGGCACTAACAGAGGTAACCCAACTCGCTCCTCATGCCGCATGCAGACCACGGCCTTGCCTACGGAAGTCTCGATAACGGATGCTGACCTCGGATACTTCCATGATGCTAACTGTATGCACTGACACTATGATCATGTATACTATTCAGAACCCCGGGGGTCATCTACTTAGTATAAGGACCAGAAAGATCC
>JAAIFI010000386.1:0-26348 GCA_011032875.1 Phlebia tremellosa | reverse complement strand
GACCCAGGATCTGCAAATCCTGGGTCAATCCCGGTCTCAGTTATCTGGACGCAAAACGCAGTGCTTTCGGTATTCATTGTGTTTTTTCTCTCTATCACTACCTGTCTCGCGAGCTTGGATGTACATACGGTATGTTTCGCGTAATGAGATCCTCGCGGGAGATGCCGTCGAGTCGAGATCTAGATTGCGAGATAATTACCTGCGACGCGTGATGTGGCGTGGAACGCAGCTTGGACGTGAACTCGACACCACTCGACATCGACATCAACTGCTGATTCCGTTCGACGATTCGACATGCGGGTCGCTGCTTCTGGACGGCCGCCGGCTCTGTGAATCTATACAAGCTTCCTGGAGAGACGTGTCGAGTGGGCCCTCGTGACGCAGCTGCTTTGGATTGTTCGCACGGAAGTTGCGCCGACCTCCCAGGGAAGCGGACGACCAGAGCATGAAGGGAACTGTAATCGAAGCGTCCGACAGTGCCATATCGGGGGTGCAGCATGCCATACGGAAATGGACGCTCGCTGTTTTGGGACGACCGGGGGTTGCTTTGGGAGGGACGCTCGTCGTGTTGGGACGGACGCGTGACGAACGCCGGTTGTACTGGCATGGACGCTGGGTCAGACCTTCCTGTTTGTGCGCTGCCTGTGGTGGGATCTGCTGTGTCGACTCGCATTTGCTATGTCGACCTATGCCGCCTCGCGCGTCCCTCGGTCGCTGGACGGGTGTAATTGCCATCTCAAGTGCCATCTCGAGGGCCATCTGTGAGCTCTGCAGCGTGGTGCGTGGTGATGGAGGTGATTTCATCTAGCGCAAAGCAGCAGGGACGAGGCCAATCAGGCGTTGGTGGGATGCTGGATGTGGCCATCTTCATTGCGATTGCCACGCTCGCCCTGGCTCTTCCTTTGCCTTCCTTTGCCTTGCCCTGGTCCCTTTGATTGAGCCCTCATTCACTCGCTGCTCATTTCTCAACACGTCCTCCAGCTGCAGATTTGGATGTCCAGCGACCCCCCCGCCCGCCCGCTGCTATAAGAACCTCCCTTCCTCGTCGTCTGCCCACCTTCCGTCCTTTGCCCGCTGCCCCCATCTCCCGCCCCCACATTTTACGTCCCGCCCGTCCAGCATCCGTATCCCCTTCTTCTAAACCACCGCAGACCGTCATATTCTTAGCTCCCCGCCTACTCGCCTTCGCATACTCGCCCTCGTTGCATTCGAACTACCGCTATCCTTATTGCCATCTATCCATCACCCATCACCCAGCGCGTTACACCTTTCCATACCACGTCTGTCCTTACCGGGCACAGACCGTGTCTTTACTGGCTTTCTCGAACTCGACCCCTTCCTCGCCTTCCGATTACAACTACTCTCTGTCTTTCGCCGCGTCCTCAGCGTCTGCCTACTTAACTCCAGTCTCCCCCTCGCACCGCCTACTGTCCCGCTCTTTCACAGCTCCAGCTTAGTTCCTTCATCATGCCTTCTTCGCCTGCCTCGACCCTCTTCCAGTCTCCGTCTTCCCAGCATTCTCCGCAGCGCGGACCTACCTCTCCAGATCCCGCTTCGCACAACAGCCATACCACACTGCAGAATATACCCCCCGTTTCTCGCGATACCACCCCCGTTGCCACTGCAAAGCCGTGCACGCCCCCCGCCACTGCCTCGTCCACGCCTCCTACCCCGCCCGACTCTATGACCCGCTCGACCTCAAGCGGCGCGTCCAGCGTCTCCCTCGCTTCGGCCCTCTCGCCCATCGCGCCTCAGTTCCAGACGAGGATTATCGACTCGCCTATCGACCTCACCGCTATATCAATGTCCTCGTCGAGCTCTTCTGCCGGATCGGTGAGGGGGCCGGACGAGAGCGGGGGTGGGGACGTGTTGGACGTCTCGCAGGGAACGGCCTCACTTCAGGAGGGACTTAGTGCGTGATCTCTTCATATGACGCGTCCAATCGCGACTGACGGCTCCTCCCCGACCCTAGCTCCGACCCAGGAGTCGTTCCCTATCAAGCGGACGGCCCTCTCGCCTACACAAGTCTCTGTTCCCTCTTCACCGTCTCTCATGAGCGAGTCGCCTGCGTTATCGACTGCTTCGGATGATTTCCGTACGCCGAACGTGTACATCAACGGGCTTCCCCCCAACTTCCCAGAGGAACAACTACTTGCCATGACGAGCGAGTTCGGAGAGGTCATAAGCGTCAGGACGTTCACACGGCATGTGAGCGATAAGCCCTCGTGAGTCTTTTTTCTATAGCCACTAGACTGTATCCCCTCGTGAGAGCGCGTCAGCTGCTCTCTTATCCTGTCATCTTTTTGTGTTGTGGATGCTGACCGCCTTCTCTTCTGTGCAGCGGGTACGGATTCGTGTTGTGAGTGGTTTACGCTAAGCAAGATCGATATGACATTGACGAGATCTTGTAGGTTTAATTCAGTTGACTCGGCGGAAAAATGCATCGATACGCTTCGCAAGTACCGTAACTTACACCCGTCTTTTTCCAAGGTAAGCGTCCTCTTACTTAGTGGTGCACCGCCCATTCATGTGTCCATAACAGCAAGTACACAAAATTCCGGGTACCCTCTATGCGTCAGCTAGCCCGGATCTGCCTCAAGCGACGAACGAACCTCCAGATTCGTTCAAGTCGCGTATGGAGCGATTAAAGGACACGTCCTCCACGAACTTGTACATGGAAGGTCTGCCGCTCAGCATCGATGAGCCCACGCTTTCCGCGCTCGTCAGTCCGTACAGGATCATGAGCAGTCGGTTCTTCCAGACGCGCTTGAGCAACCCGCCGAGGATCATCGCCTTCGTCAGGTAACACTTATCGTTCTCCCGCGATGTTCGCCTGTGTCCTGATTTCGTCTTCCCAGGCTGGAAACGCGCACCGCGGCAGAGGAAGTCATCGAGCGTCTGCACGGCCGTATGGTTCGTGGGTGGCGGGACGCTGGGAGTCGCATTTCTGTGAGATTCGCCGATACCAGCGAGCAAAGGGAACTTCGAGTATGCTTTGCTTTATTGTTCACCGTTGTCTCCCGTACTCACGTCCGTGGTTGTCCCAGCGCGTGGAGCGTACTAGCCGTGAAGGGGAGAGCAACTCACCCGCTCGACTCACCATGGCTCAGGCTGCTTTGCTGAACCTCAAGGGTACTCAGCTTCATCCAGGTGCACAGGCCCCACGTCTGCCCAGTCCGAACTACGGCATGTCTCCTGCGATGCGCTCGAACCGCTCGCTCACCCCAGAGTTCTCGCCGAGCTTACCGCCTCCCATTGGGCTTCACCAACTTCGCGATCAGCCTCTCGATGTACCGGCTCTTTCTTCGGCTATGAGGAACGTCCATCTGCAACAATACGACGGTCTCAATGCCCAGGCCGCCGACTTCGCTGCTCCCGATCTGCGTATGCCGCCTCATATGCTTGCCACCGACCCCGCTATCTCCCATGAGATGCTGCAGATGGCAATGGGTCTGGGCGCTGGGACCCCGGCGACGCGTGCTCAGCACGGGTTCACCGCGATGGAACAGCTTCTGCTGCAGGTTCACGCCCGCAGACAAGAAGCGCAGATGTTGAACGGGGCGAGGCCTGAGTTCACTCATCGTCTCGCTCGCGGGTCGGAGTTCAACACATCTGCGCCGGAGTTCAATCCATCGGCTACTACCCTGGGGCGACTGCAGGGAGCTTCCAGCATCTCTGCCCGACAAAACGGCGCGCGGTTGATGGACTACCTTCCTCCGATGTCCGAAGAGGACTTTCATGCGGCAGCTCGAGGCAATCAACAGGCCTCGAACACGGAGGCTAATGTTAGTCCCATGACGCTCTCTCCTCAGTCGGAGAGGAACGTCTCTCGACTCACCCTCGACGAGGCTTCTCGCGCGTCCTTCACTCGCCAACGCAATCAGACTCACGCGGAGGCCCGCGCCCAGGCCCAAGCGGAACAAGCGCAGACTTTGCACACCCGTTCGACGACCGTCCCTTCACATTATCTCAGCACAGATCGTAGCGGCACTCAGACTCTCTTGAACCCCCGGACGAACAACATCAGCATGAATCAGTCTAGTACCAACAGCAACGCAGCGAACACCCTTAATGGTCTCAGTAGCATCAGTAAGAACATTTCGTATAGCACGCACACAGTTATCAGCAACACCCCTACCAGTAACAGCACTCTCATTAACCCTGGGGCAAACGCCACTATGAAGAACAGCAATATTAGCAAACACAGTAACATTAACGACGTTGCCCGCGACAGCATTTTGCGGGCCGTCGGCGCCAAGAATATCCCGGCCTCCGTCTCTCGTGCCAGGGCCGATTCTCACCAGCAGCACGCACGCATCGACACCGGCGCGCAGACTGGGCTCCCGCGGAATGGTCATGCGGACGACGAGGACGATGGATCGGGGCTCGACTCGCCCGCGCTGTCCTACACGGCGCGCACGCCTGCGTCGCTCAGCCCGGCTACACCGTTCTCGGCATTCGGGGACACGTTCGACGGGCCGCCGATGACCGCGGTGAAGGTCGCGTCTGCGGACCATGTCCAAGTCCATGAGGTCGGGTTCGGCCACGGCGTGACGGTCGGTCTTGCGGGCATTCAGCAGAAGACGCAGGTTCGGCTGGGCGTCGACCCGCAGACGCACGCATCCAACTAGCGGAGCGGTGGGCAGCATGACTAGGCTGTGACATTTTATTTTATGTGTACGATTCCATCGTGCCAGGTTGGACAGACGGATCCTCGCTATCGTTTATCGCCTGTTATGAAAGTTGTCTCTTGTTGTGATTGTAAACAGTAGCAAGTATACCATGTAGAATTAGTGTATTATTTCCGGAGCGGCGTGGCTTGCGACTCTGGAGGTGTAATTTGATGAGCAGCCGCTTTCTTGTATGGTGTTCGTTTGCGTGACAATGTGTGTCGTTCGGACGTGTTGTTCGGGTCGGATGTGTGTCGTTGAGACGCGTTGTTCGCGTTGTGCTACGACGTAAGTGACAGCAAGAGTAAGGTCAGGAACAGGCGTAGTCTATTTGACGTGGACTGCGGACAGCGGCGATATGGGACTTCGAAGGTGAGGAAATTTGAATGGAGCCGAAGACCCAGACGGCGGATTCAGACTCGGATGACAGTAACGCGAAGATGAGCTTAGTGGACGTGGGCATCAGGAGTTATAAATTACGTAGATTTTTGGGAGTTGCGTGGACTATCCATGATCAGATCTCGGCATGGCCGTACGTCGAGTCGTGCGTTAGATGTGGCTGGTAGACCACGTTGTAGCCCAGGGAGGAGGAAGAGGAGAGGCGGCGGGCGGCCCGACGAACGGCAAAGCCGCCATCATGCGCATCAGGATCTAGATTAGGGTTAAGGGCGCATCACGAACCTGAGGACCGATCGCGACACCGTGTCCGACTTGTTCTACACCGCGTCTGCGTCGAGTGTCCTCTCATTCTCTTCAAATTCAGTAGCTCGTTGTGCTCTTGGGACTTATCGCGTTTTTTGGTCGCTTTTCGTATTCTCATATTCTTCCAAGATCGTTCTTGGCGTTCATGGGACTTTTCGCATTCACGAACTGTTCGACGACGAGACAGATGTCTTCTTCTTGCTCATGGGGAAGGTTTGGAGTTCAACGTCCCGACTCTGCACTGTGCAGCGACCAAGATCCACCGACACGGAGTTCGTGTTATTGTTCAGTCTTGACAAATTACAATTGACTTGGACATAATGATATCCATGACGTGGGCGATTTCGGGATGCGGGATGAAGAGGTCACAGGTGTGTATTCATTTTTCTAGAGCGGGTGTGATGTTACATAGTTATAGTTTTTGCAGGGGCGAAAAGCGTGTCAGAATACGCGTATTCAACCATTCTCACTAGTCACATATTGACTTTCGACGCGCTTCCGGTGGTCATCCTGCTACGAGGTACCTCAGGGCACACCTTTAGACATTCGAACGTGCGATCGAGGTCTAGGATGGCGCTGCAGTGGAAGGTGCGACACAACCACGGGTATCCAGGACAGATTGCTCTCAGAGAACTCGGACTGCTCTCGCTCCGTTGAAACGAGGTTAGCCGTATAATCAAACGCAGTGGATTCGTTCCGAGTCGATACGATGCAAGTAGCAGTGGTCTTCCTCCCTTCGCAATGCCGTACTCTGACACGTTCTTCGTAGACCCCCGCAGTCTATGTCGCGTTATGATAGTATACGGAACGTGCTCCTGTCATTCAATGAGTTCCTCCATACGACAGGGACCTGATGGACCGGTATGCCGATGAGCGTCCAACCGTCCAGTCATCAGTGTCTATCATTGCCCTATCCTGATTCCTGGACTCGTGCAGATAGGATTTGCTGCGTAAATACAGCCTCGTTCGGTACACGAGGTCAACACGCGATGTTCTGTATGCTAGTGTATCAGTACTCAGTAGGCGCCACGGTCTCAGAGTCTGATGCAACTCGACTCAATCCCTCTCAAAACCTATCGCGCCTTTCCGTTCAAGCGCATCTCAACATCTACCGCAAGCGGCAAATCCGTGAGGCGTCTTTGTACGGTTGAATAGCGGTGCATCACTGATATGGTTTACACGTAGGCTTGCAGTCGCCCATTGATAAGGGGATCGTGTTCACGGATTGACGACATTTCACTCGAGAAGAATACCCCGGCGTCCTTGGTACCAAGTGAGATATCCCATATTCGATTGATCTTATGCTCAACCTTATAAACGTGACAAGTCACACAAGCTTTTCTACCGCAAATAGTGTTTGCTCGCTATCCCGTTTTGGCCGATTTGACCCCGCCTTTAACGAGTCCAAGTGCATCCTGGCGTTGCGCCACAACAGGTCGTATTAGGCGTCCAAACCTACATTTCACGAAAAGCATTGCCAAGACGCTGATTCACAGGGAGGCGCACGATTTTTGTGATTACAAGATCATCTTGACAACTTCGAGTGAGACATTCGAGGCCTACACGTATAATTCATTGTGAGTACTATGTCTTGCATGGCAGAATTCAATCATACTCACTCCCATCGCAGCTGCATATCACAAATTCTGCGCGGCACAGCTAGAACCATAAAGAATGTCAAATGTCGATGAGTCGATCAGGCTGTATCGCGATGCTCTGGCTCTTCATCCTGAAGGCCACCCAGAGCGTTTAAAATCTTTGAGCAGCCTCGCCGACGATCTTTGGAAGCGATATCAACAGAAGAGACAGGCAAAGGATCTCGAGGAGGCAATTACACTCAATCGTGCTGCCTTGGCTTCTCTTTCAGACGATCACCCTGACCGTCCAACATTCATGAACAACCTCGCCAAAAGTCTCCGTGATCGATATTCGGGAAGCGGTCGGATGGAGGATCTCCAGGAGGCCATCGCGCTTTATCGCGCTGCCTTGGTACTGTGTCCCCAGGATCACCCTGACCGTTCCGAGTTCTTGAACAATCTCGCTACTTGTCTCGGTGATCAATACGCACGAAGCGGACAAGTCGCGGATCTCGAGGAGGCAATCACGCTCAACCGCGAAGCCTTGGCTCTTCATCCGGAAGGCCACGCTATGCGACCACAATCCTTGAACAACCTTGCCCTGAACCTTCGTCATCAATATGCACGCAGCGGAAAGATCGAGGACCTCGAGGAGGCCATTACGCTAAGCCGTGCTGCTCTAGCTCTTTGCCCCGAGGGTGACCCAGACCGTTTATATCCCTTGGGCAACCTTGCTGCTTATATTCGTCATCGATATGTGCAGGCTGGACGGATGGAGGATCTCGAGGAGTCGGTCGTGCTTAATCGTGCTGCCTTGGATCTTTGCCCAGAAGGTCATCCCATGCGTGCAAGGTCGTTGAACAACCTTGCCATGAATCTTCGTGATCGATTCTCGCAAAGTGGACAGCTGGAGGATCTCGAGGAGGCTATTGTGCTTAGCCGTGCTGCCTTGGCACTTTGTCCCGAAGGTCACCCTAACCGCGCATATCCCTTGGGCAACCTCGCTGCATATCTCCGCCATCGATACATACACAGCAGACAAATGAAGGATCTCGAGGAGGCAATCATGCTTGATCGCGCCGCCTTGACCCTTTGTCCTAAAGGGCACTCCATGCGTCCATACTGCTTGAACAACCTTGCTCTGAAGCTCCGTGATCGATACTCACAAACCGGACAGATGAACGATCTCGAGGAGGCGATCGTGCTTAACCGTGATGCCTTAGCTCTTTGCCCAGAGGGCCATGCTATGCGTTCATATTCCTTGAACAGCCTCGCCCTGAGTCTGCATGATCGATACTCGAAGAGTGGACAGTTGGAGGATCTCGAGGAAGCGATCACGCTCAATCGTGCTGCTTTGGTGCTTCACCCCGAAGGTCACTCCATGCGTTCACTGTCCTTGAACAATCTTGCGCTGAATCTCCGCGAGCGATATTCACAAAGTGGACTCATAGAGGATCTCGAGGAAGCGGTCGCCCTCAATCGTGCGGCCTTAGCTCTTCGTCCTGAAGGCCACCCCGACCGTTCGGCATCCTTGAGAAATCTTGCTACTGACCTCCGTACCGTTCAAATTGTACAAAACAAACAGACTGGACCGGAGGACCCGGTCTGGCAATTATGGGAATCCGCCGCTGCTCACTCATTCTCGAGCCTGCTGACACGTTTGGAGGCTGCAGTCAGTTGGTCAACTGTCGCACGCTCAGATCATCATCCAAGTACACTCAGAGCTTACAAGATGGCCTTGTCGCTCCTTGAACGCACCCTCACCATCTGTCCCACTGTGCAAATGCAACATGATCTTCTTTCCGGAAAGAGTGGCTATCCGACGCTTGTCTCGGATGCCGTTTCGTATGCCATCGAGTGTGGCGAACTCACACAAGCCGTGGAGATGCTCGAACAAGGGAGGGCTCTGATATGGTCGCAGATGCGCGGTCTCCGCACACCGTCGGATCGGCTTGCCGGAGTTAACAAAGAGCTAGCAGAGGAGTTTACGAAGACAAGCCGTGAGCTGGAAGCACTGGTGACCTCGTCCGAGTCAGGACAATTTTCTTTGGAGGCAAACAATAGTCGAACCGCGCAACCAAGTCAGGTCGTGGATCAGATGTACTCCCGGAGGCGTATTCTTGCGGAAAGGTTAGAGAAGACCATCAAAACTATTCAGACAATACCAGCTTTTGAAGATTTTTTACAAGCTCCACGGTTCAGCGCACTTCAAAAAGCAGCTATCGAGGGGCCCGTCATTATCGTCACACACAGCGCGTATCGCTCTGACGCTCTCATCATCCTCTATGATCGACCACCTGTCTGCGTCAATTTAGACTCAGACTTCGACCGGGATAGTGCTTCGTGGACAAGGAATCTCAAAGAAGTGCTTGAGAAAATCATATTCAACCCAGTCAAAGTTGACCGCACTCTTGATAGCGTGTTAAAGTTCTTATGGAAGCGAGTCGTTTCTCTCGTGGTCGACAAACTCGATGAACTCGGCGTCGAGAAACAGTCCCGGATCTGGTGGTGTCCCACATCAATATTGACCGCTCTCCCTTTCCATGCGGCAGGGCCAATCCCGATGGAAGGTCGTAAACGAAAGTATTTACACGACGACTATGTCTCGTCATATACTCCGACGCTCGCCGCCTTGATCAATGCTCGGTCCGGGATCATGAGAAGCGCTGCACATCCGCCGTTCCTCGTGATCTCTCAGCTCGATGAATCGCTTCCTCAGGCGACGAATGAGGTCCGCGCAATACAGAAAGGCAGCGATTGGGTTGAATGCCTCACGGGGGAGCAGGCTACTCGCGAAGTGGTTTTGGACAAGCTGCGCGATCATCACTGGATTCATCTGGCTTGCCATGGTAATCTGAAACCAGGAGAGCCCTTTGACCATTGGTTTTCACTTTATAATCACTCCCGACTCACCTTATTGGACATCGTTCAGTCCCAGCTGCCCAACGCCGAGCTTGCGTTTCTCTCCGCTTGCCATAGTGCCGAACAAAGTATCGATAGCGCCCATGAAGAAGTGCTCCATCTGGCTGCAGGCATGCAGTTCTGTGGATATCGAAGCGTGGTGGGTACTATGTGGGCAATGGAGGACGAAGATGGGCCTTTTGTAGCCGAAGAATTCTATAAGTATATGTTTCAGGATGAAGGTTCCCCAGAGGAGGGATTTCAGAAATCAGCGCGGGCTCTTTGCAAAGCGACGCGACGCTTGCGGAGATCTAAAGGGATGACCCTCGAGAGATGGGTGAATTTTATTCACATCGGAGCATGAAGAACATGAACGCAACGATGGTAAATTTAGTAAGTTTTCGTCTGTTCTTGCTACTATACGCTCTCCGGACCCTTTCTCATACCACCTGATCAGATTTCGACTCTCGCTCGTAGTGGTATGTGATAGAATACATTGTAATATGCGTGCTTTGGGGTTGACGGAGGCCAGTGGTATATTGGGTATCAGTAGCTATCAGAGAAAGGGGTTCCGTCAATGTGGCATGTTATTCATCAAGTTTCAAGGGTTGTACGATCATGATGCTACAAAAGTAAAAGCATGCTCAAACTGTGAAGATGATGTATCAGTGAACTGCGAAGAATGCGAAGGGTGGGACATATTGAAGTTTTGATTTACGTGAGAGTCGATGAGACCATGGGCAGCCAGATTGACTCTGACTTTGACTCGGGTCTTCAAATCGGACTCGGGGGGAGTGACACTATGAGACTTGATATCTTGGGGGCCGAGCTGTGGACGTACGCGTACTGATGTCATGGGACGATGACGCGGATGTTCAGCGAGGACGAGGTCTACTGCCGCTTGAGCCTGGAGGATATGCTGTACTGTAGCTGGTGCTTGTTGTTGTCCTGCTGGTGGTACCTGTGGTCGGCGCGCTCAAATATTGTGCAGCAGGATATAATGTTCCCGGGGGTGGTATAGGAGCAGATGGGGTGTAGGGCGCAGATGGAACGTAGGGCGCAGACTGAGACGGGGCGTATGGTCCAGACGGAGCAGATTCCGGCTGCCTATGGGTGCTACTCGAGTGCCGTGGGGGAGCATACCCTACCGTCTCAGATGCTGGCCGCGTAGTAGCGGGGCCGTTGAACGACGACGGGGCGGTGTTTCGTTCCGGAAGGTTATCTCTATCCCTTCTAGACGAGCTGGAGTAGTACTGTGGGGCTGAGGCGGACGATGAGGCGGGGTCTCGAGGCCTGTCCGCGCCTAAGTAGTACTGCGGGGCAGAAGATGTAGCTGACCGCGTATCAACAGCAGTGTGCAGCGAGTATGAAGCGGTGTTTTGTCCCGTGCTAGGGTACTGCGCAGTAGTATATGCAGACGGCGGCGCCATCGGAGGTGAACGAGCGGCCGGGGCTAAGTACGAGGCAGCGTCACGCAGACTGCTGTCTGTGTTTCTCGAGTGCTGTGCTGGAGCTGGAGCTGGGCGCGTGGCAGGGACAGACTTCGAATGCGAGGTAGCATCCCGAGAGCTGTACGTCCTATCTGTGCTGCTTGGGTACCGTGTGGTCTCATGCGCCACATACGCCGAACCAGGGATAGAGGCCGAAGACGAGGAGCCATGCCGCAACCCGTGGGCTCCATCTGTATGAGACTTGCTGTTCGAGTATCGTACGGCGGCGTCCGTCGGAATATCTGATGAAATAGCAAGCTCGCGGAACGAAGACGTGACAGTGTTTCGCCCATCGTGAGCTCTATTCGCAGTCGGCGTNTGAAATAGCAAGCTCGCGGAACGAAGACGTGACAGTGTTTCGCCCATCGTGAGCTCTATTCGCAGTCGGCGTGTTGTTAGAGTATTGTGCTGTAGCATAGGCTGCTGTCTCGGACCGCACAGCAGGGACATAGGGCGACGGGACGGTGTCTCGCGTTCTGTTCTTTGTATCCTCGTTCGATATGTTGTGTGAGTATTGTGGTGGGGCAATATATGCCGTCGCTGGGACTAGGGCGGGGTGTGCAGCCCGGGCTGAAGTCGAAGACGAGGTAGTGTCTCGCCTTTGCGTTCTGTCTGGGCTCGACATATCGCTTGAGTGTTGTGCGGTGGCGTAAGCCGTCGCGTCGTGCGCCCTGTTGACGGAGGATGGATATGGGACAGTGGCTCGCGGCGTTTTGTTTCTGTCCGGAATCGGGATGTCGCCCGAGTACTGTGAGGAGGTATACATCGTCGAGGTTGAAGATTGGGCGCCATCTCTATCCGCGCTTGGCATCCTATTCGAGTGCTGTGCAGCAGGACGCCTCGTTGATGTCGACCGTGTGATAGCTGCAGCTGATGACCGAGCAGTATCTTGTAAACCGTCAAATGAATCCGTACTCGACATGCTGCTGGAGTGCTCTGTGCGAGTGTGCCATGCCGGCGGTTGAGGTCGAGCTGGCTGCATGGCAGACGCTGTCAAAGACCCGGGGATGTTATCCTGCGGTCTAAAGGCTCTATCCGTGCTCGACACGTGACTTGTGTGTTGTGTGATAGGATGCGTTGTCGTTGTCGTTGTTCGAGAGGCTGGGACCGATGCCGGGGCAGTGTCTCGCCGCCTGCTCGCAGAGCTCGTACCCCGCACACCATTCGAGTATTCTGTGGGTTCATTTGCTAGCTCTGGAATTAAATATGAAATTAATGTCCCGTGCATCCGAATGGAGAGGAGAAAGAAGATTGACTTACTTGTGGACGGCCACGTCGCGTGCTTCTTTCGCCCTGCGTTGCTCGAGGTTGTCTGTATGATGTGAGGGTGGGTGATGCGTAACGAAAATATCCGAAATACGATTGCATACCTCGAATTCTTCGTGCTGGCCGGTAACATCGTCGATGAACTGGCGAATCGAGACTATTAATGCGTACCACTCATCGGATGACCGTACGTCCCGGCGCAGTACACGCTGTTCCAGCGCATTTAGTTTGTGGTGATGTCTATACGAGGCGTAGAGATCATATTAGCAGCCGGACAGACAGCATGTAGCATGGCTTGTACTCACATCTGCCTGCATTCGTTCACGCGAGTAAGAAATCCAGGATCCTCCCTAGCCACGGCCTGACGGGTCTGTTCGTCTATGTTGTCCACGAACTTGTCTATGTTGTCAACAACTTTTCTAGCTTCGTCTAGATCTTGGCGAGCGCTGCGTTCTGATAGCCACTGCGATGTCCATTGAGCTAGAGAGTGGAACGCCGCTATCGCTATGGGAATGCCTATGGGATTCATGACGAGTCAAGACCTCTTTTTTCGCTCAAGTGAGCCAGAAAAGATAGGATATTAGACCTGCTGCTTTGGAGCAGCGTGAGGGTCGCGGGAAAAAGGACAAAAGACCTCCCTCGATGTGTTATACGGGCATTAGAGAACATGTCCTCTAAACCCCAAAGCAGGAACACCGACCCGTGAAGCACATTGCACAATTTGGAGCGCTGATCAGGTGGCGATTTAATCACGCCTCGAAGATACCAGGGTTCCGTCACTCACACAGGAACCGCCTCCTGGCGACTAAGGTGGAACCTAAATGAACATCTGAATCCTATCAAAGGCGTCCTTATGAGTGAATTGTTCGTGGGAACGAGATATGGAACAAATTACAATGGTTAGGCTGGTTTCACGCGCGCTCGTCACTGGCAAAGCAACGGGTGGTCAACGAATGTCGCCTTTCCGGGGCATATTGACTTGTAGATGCAATGAGCGATACATCATACATGTATGATTACACATCTTTCTGGGGATTTCGGCTGCCAGAGCTTGTTGTCAAGACTTAAGAGACAGAAAGCCAAATAACAGTAGTGGGAAGACCTGGTAATAAGAAGATTGGGGGACGAGAGACATACGCAAGACATAGGTCTTTTGCTTGTTCAAGATCCGGGATATGACTACATTCCCTATGAGCGGCGATTCTCGTTAAAATGATGGGCAGTCGGGAACGATATTGACGGTGTAGGGAGGCTAACATCTGCAGGATTGACTGTTTGCAAGTCTGTACATGATCCGTATCAATATATACCTCAACTGGAATGTTTGTTCTCTCACCGCTCTCTCGTTCTCTATGCATTCTCTCTGCTCTATTTGAGGTAGACTGTGCGGTCTTCTGAGTGAGCCATTCAGCGTCGACCGAAAAAGGACGTACCAGAAGATCTAACTCGACATCTTTCGCACTCGTAATCAGTTGATTGATTTCTGTCACTAGAGCACTCCAAAAGATCAACCGCTCTTTCCTACTGGATTTTCGGAAGTTTTCCTCGAGTTGATCTAGCCTATAGTGCAGGCTGATTCCAAACCAGTCAGTCTTGCACCGATGCAAAGATACGACAAGATTCACTTGTCCTGTTGTTGCTGAAAGCCTGGAAAGGTGCGGCTATACACGTTCTCGTTCATGATGTGCACAGTATGCACTCGGATGGAAGCCATTCGACGATCAATCTCAGCAACAACTCTCCTGGCCTCCTCAAGACGAGGCTCTGCACTACATTGTTTTGCCCATGCGGCAAGCCAGATGGCTAGCGAGCCCATCATCGCGCCAACGCCGGATGTGCCAAACAGACCCCACGTAGACGAAAAGTTCTGTATATTCTCCATTGCTGGGGGCATGATGATTCTATAGGTAGTTGATAGTCAGTTACGCAAATTATAGCTGATATGTACTTACATCTACCATCAAAATTGACAGCGCACAATGCCAACGCAAGAATGGGGCAGTACGCTCTCCTTCGCATTTATACTTGTGATTCTGAACCCTGTGTTGTGACGGATAGTTGCCCAGCGAAGACGCCGCCGTGGGTGAAATCGGGATGAGTCTCACGCAGCACATTGCAGAGAGACGCAGATAAGACAGAACTTTCCCATTACCCCTGGGCGGTTCATGTCTGCGTCCAAGTCAACAATAAGAGGGCGGTACCATGAGATGACATGTTTCGCACTCACAGTCCACCAACTTGACGGGATGCCGTACGGCGCACTAAGTCCTAACAAGGCTAAGCAGTAGGTCAAGACCGCCGGCTTGATTCAGTGACTTGCCGCTTACCCGTATTAGCTTCAGTGATCTCACGGAACACGTCTGAAATGACAGATAAGTTCACCTTCTTCTTTGCCTTGTGACAGTACAGTTTGTTCGCTGGACTGATGGAAAGGAATTGAAGATCATCATAGTCCTTCGTGCATGGTTCCGGCGGTGCTTTGACTCCTTGGACATCGGGGCGCGATATCATGACGGAGACCAGACTCCAAACCAGTCGCAAAGGGGAGGAGTAAGGGAGTCAATAGTACATATCGCACAGAAATTACTTAGCGCTTAATCCCATCAATCCGCCACGTTATGCTTCTCCTCCAACCTTATTTCCCTTATCCTCCCCAGAGCGACTGGCATAAAACATTGTGTAAACAAAGCGCGCCACAGCGCTTAGGCGTTCGGAGTCCGAAATGAACGTTCTCTCCCTGTAATTATGTAATCAAATATCTGGGATGTACCAAGCGCAGACGCATCACAACAATGCGGTAACCAATTAACACAGTACTACATAAGTGGACATGCTGCCAGTCTGTTCGTCAATGTGATATTTTGCACGAGTCTCATCCACCAAGGATCGATCCAAGCACACCATCCACCGTCTCATTGTCAACCGTGAAGAGGCTGCCAGGCACTACAATGCCGGAGGCCTGGAAATACTACCTATCTGATATTGACAAAGATAATCCAAGGTCGCAGCTTGCTCCTGCTGCAAATCACGGTTTCACCTACGGAAGACTGTACCGATTCTGACAATGGGTTCCAACCAGATATTATGAAAACACTATTCACTATGTATGGTGGCACAGTGATATATGTTCCACAATTCAATCCCGGAGATCAGAGCTAGAAGAGCACTTGATAATGTACAACAATCATGAAGATATACTAGAGTGTGTGTATTCCATTTACTTGACTTAATCCTGCTTCGTCCGCACTCAAGACTCCAAGAACGTCAAAACGTTGAGTTTCACGGTGCTGTCGCCACGTGGAAAGAACGCTGATTACTAGAAGCGGTAAGAGCATTTGATTACATAATTACAGGGAGAGAACGTTCATTTCGGACTCCGAACGCCTAAGCGCTGTGGCGCGCTTTGTTTACACAATGTTTTATGCCAGTCGCTCTGGGGAGGATAAGGGAAATAAGGTTGGAGGAGAAGCATAACGTGACGGATTGATGGGATTAAGCGCTAAGTAATTTCTGTGCGATATGTACTATTGACTCCCTTACTCCTCCCCTTTGCGACTGGTTTGGAGTCTGGACGGAGACTAACGGACATATGCAACGTTCAAGTTGCAAGTTAACCATGAACCTGATGTAGGGTTAACCGGTTGATTCAGTTTCCCACGATATATTCGTCGCAAATGGCCTCTCTGAGGCTCTCTCACGGGCAGGCGTCTTTTTTGTTAGTACTACCGTGACTGTCCGCATAGATGAACTTTGCTAACAGATTCGTCTCAACATCTTCGCCCTTGCTCGCATGGGAAGCCCGAGGGTACGCAACGCTCCTCCTCCGTCGTTGACTGGTCTACTCGACGTAGAACGGGGCTGGAAGGACAGGCAGCTATTTCTACTTTCCAAAGGATATCAGTTACGACCTCGCCTCCGACACGGCTGGAAACCGTCATGGGAGGGGACCGACAAGAACATTCTTGACTGCGAGGATGCCGTTGTTCTACCTGTGAGTTTAAATGCATTGGAGACACAATCCACTCAATCTTCCTGTGTTAGGCGAGACTACATTTGGTCGACGCTGTCCGGTGCTCTGACAACAAGCTCGTTTATATCAAACGAGTGAGGACAGGAGACAACGAGTCCCACATTGCGACCATGCTTTCATCCCCTAGTCTACTTGGTGACCCTCGTAATCATTGTGTGCCCATATTGGATTCCTTCGAAGACGACACTGATCCTACGATCTCGTACATCGTTATGCCATTCCTGAAGACGATGGATGAGCCTCCCTTTTTGTCTGTGGATGAAGTTATCGACTTTGTTGAACAGATAATGGAGGTGTGTACTCCGGCAGTAGCCCGCATCTGACAGCTCATTGTGTTGTAGGGTCTGATATTCCTCCATGACCATGGCGTAGCACATCGGTTGAGTAGTAAATCATCGTCTCAGCGTGGACATTCACTAAGTACTACGAAATAGTGACTGTTCACGCAAGAACCTGATGATGGACGCCAGTGCTATGTATCCTCATGGGTTTCATCCCGTAAAACAGCGCTTTCAACTGGACGCTGTTACCCCGGTATGGCCGCATTCCCGCTCAGCGGTCGGTGTGAAGTACTACTACGTAGACTTCGGCATCTCCGTCTTTATACCCCCGGGGCAGGAGAAATTAGTGACCGGTGACTACGGACGTGACCGCGACCCTCCAGAATTATCCTCCTCACGGCCTTACGATCCTTTCAAGCTGGACATATTTATCATTGGAAACGTTTTCCGCAAAGAATTCTACGCGGTGAGTTGATTTTTTGTCACTCAGAGACGAGTTCAGACTTCTGAAGTTTTCTTAGAAATACTCCAACGTTGAGTTTCTCGCCCCACTGATTGAGTCTATGACACGTGAAGACCCTGAATCCCGCCCTAATGCTGCTAGTGCATATCAACAATGGCAGGACATTCGAGACAGAATCTCGAAGTGGAATCGTTCGTCGAGATTGCAGTCTCGCGCAGAGGGTCTCACTGACAAGCTTATCTGGGACACCGTATCGCTCGTGAGATGGGTTTTTGGGTTGAAGTAGAGCGCGTCTCCACATTTTCTTGGGTCGAACATTCCAGCTTCTTACGATACCTATGAGTTATGTTATTTTCGGTTATTGATTCATTATACCCCGGGGAGCAGCTTTCACGCACACGGTGTTATTTCAGCGGAACAGTTAAGACAACTCGATCCGGTCCCCGGGCGCTGCTACTACTAGGTACCGACTCCAAGAAACACATAACCTGGCAATAGTCACCATGATCTTCATCACATCTGTCGAACGCCTCACCCTCACGACACGACACGATACATGACATCCCGAACCTGCGAGGCATCACCCGCCTGCATGAAGCAAGGAGTACCGCAAAGGCGCGAGATAGAAACAGGGCGCGGTCCGATACCAGGTGAGCCTGCACTCTACGGGAGGAATCCTGTTTAGTAGACTTCGGTACCGCTCATACTACTCCTATCCGCTTGGATCAGTTTCACATACAGCGAGGCGTTAACGTTCTGTTCAACTTGCATGCATCTAAGCATCTGACTACACGTCGTTTAGCTGCGACGGAAGCTACCTTCAACAAACTCTAATCTTGATAGCAGGTCCGGAATCGCACGATGGTTTCCCTTTACTCGTACAGCTGTACAACTTCACCGCCACGATGAATACACGGGATGGTTGTATGAATTCCCACATATCCGGATTAGGCAGGGAGGTGAGCTTGCTTCACGCATCCGAGCGCTACTCATTATTCTTAGAGCATAGGACAACGCCATTGGCACACCTCAGAGGTAACGACACATGCTTGAACCGCATGGGGTACACGATGTGCAGACCCGTGCATCACTTGCGGTCCAGGCTTGTATCCCCAAGCTTTCGGAGGAACTTGCCTATGCTTGTCCGTGGATTCTTCCTGTCCGGACAAATCGAAGACGTGTTGTACGGTCTTGTTTTCAATGTAAGTGTCACGTTTATGTATAAGCTCCATCTCGCCGCATTCCCGCGATCGGGGGCACAATCACACTGGCTGTTGTGCTGTTCTAGGTCGCACGGAAACAAGTTCGACATGGAACGGACATGGCGAAGTGTGGTTTGAAACAATGCACAGACAAGCAGTTGCGGCTCGAGCTCGCCCTTCTCCCGGCGCCAATAGCTCGGGAAGGGTATATCGACATGATACCTCTGTTGCGTAAGAGATCGTTCTCTTCCGTGTTGCACTGCAGACGTACTCATGGAGCGGAGGTTCTCAGGCTTTCAATGCGCAAGTGACTTCCCTCCTCTGTTGGTATCTTCGATGTGATAGATTTCGGCCTCTAACTTGATTGGCGAATATGACCTGCAGCTCTACAAGTTGCTCTGATCAAGACGCCATTCCCATTACTTAACATCTGTTCGCGCTCATCATATCGCGAGGCGAAGAGTCTGGTACGTTGCGACGTGACCGAAGGCGGTCATCCTGCTTGCTGGGCGCCAGCCTAGTAAGCACACCCAAGCACACCCATGTCCTCAGGCTCTTGTAACGTCCGGGATCCCGAAATCGAACCAACTCCAGTCAGCTACATCAAGTGGGTCTTCCGCGGTGTTTCAGTCTCGATCGTAGCTGACGACAATAAATGGATACTTCCGTTTCGCAATCATACTCGTATTCTCGACTCGACTGTGTGCCACCGTACACATCTAGATCTCCGCGGGATCAAGATGAAGAAGCTGATTTCTATCCAGCGGAAGATAACGACGTCTCTCGATTATCTGTTGGTTGTGCTCATATCTATGTCCCTCATGCTATTGAGCATCTTGATGCCATCTCCATCAAAGGCTCTTGCAGACTGTCCTCTTAGCACCGCCACATGTAGTCAACTTCTTATTTTGGGATATAAGAGTCCGCCACACAGACTACTCACGTCATCAGATTTTTGCTTCCAGCAAGCAAAATAAGCAATGGGCGGGTCCCTTCAGCAGCAATTGTAAGTACTTTCGTCGAGCTCGTCTGGTATTCGGCCACCTATTGACAATTGGATCCATTCCAAGTCTGGTCCATCAGTACTTGATTTTTGTCGCAACAGGTGAGCGCGATCTTTTCTCTTCCTCAGTGCTCTAGTTGAACCATTTTCAGTCATCTTATACTACGATCACATTATTACCATTTCGGACGAATATCGGCTAATATGGCGAGATAGTTGGTCGCAATCTCGGTTTCTCTTTTTTGTGAACCGTTATTTTGCTTTCTTTACGGTACGTGTTGCATCAGCTGTCTCATCCTCGTGACTAAAACCTCTACAGGCTTTCACAGCGCTCGCCGGAAGCCTGGGATCATCTTCAATCTCGCCGGAGGTCAGTATAACTCGTATGCAACTCCTAGGCTTGATAGATTGACAAGTTTTACCTCAGAGGTACAATTGCTCATGATTGTCGAATGTATCAATTTCTCAAAACGGTCTGCAGCTGCGCTCACCTTTCACTATACCATGAGATACTTTTGATTGTCTCTCTGACTATCTCCTGCTGTAAGCCTCGCTTATGTGGTGCATTGACGTTGCCTGAGTTCGAAGCGCAGATTGCATAATTCTCAGGGTATACGGTCTTTACAATCGTGACAAGCGCATCGTGGCGCTATACACTGGACTTTTTGTAGCAATTGTCCTTCTAAACGTGGTATGTATTCAGATCGTTGCGCAGTTTGTCACTCACGTTACGGTTGTGCCTTTTGTATGCAGTTGGATATACGCGCACAATCTGGAGGCGTTTTTCACATAGAGGGTTGCACCACCGCTCCAGATCAGTCATCGTAAGCTCCTTTCTCCTGCATCACACTCATGCATCATGCTTACCCAGTATCTTGTGTTCAGAGCTATCCGTATGTATCCGCAACTCAGTCTTGTGCTTGTTGCTGAAGCATGTAATCAGACCTGGCAGGGGCATGGGAAGGCTTGTTTGTGGTCGATCTAATCACCTTTGCTCTCATGTTCCGGAAGACATATCAAGCAGTGCGCGATACACAGTCTCGCAAGACAAACGATCTCTTGTCTGTTGTTTTTCAGGACGGTCAGTCAATACCTCAGACCCATCCTCTGATCAACTAATTCATGTGGATGTAGGTTTGCTGTACTTTGTGTGAGTCTATACTTGAGAACTGTCATACTGAGAACTCATTGACCCGTCTACAGAGTGCTGACCTGTGCAAACTTAGCCAATATCCTCACTTTCTACGTGAGCACCATCACGTTCATATGTCTACTCTTTCATTCGCTCATACTTTCCGTTAGTTTCTTCCGGTATGCTACTTGTTTGGCGTCTATGAGATTTGGACAACCCTGATTGTAAAGTCATTTGTTTCAGCCAGCACTCAAGGGATCGCTGTCGACAGCTGCAAGCAGGTACGCTAGCATTCTGATGTTAGCTCGGTGATTTCGACTCAAATCTCTTCCAGCATTTCTACGACAATGATATCCCGAAGCATGATCAATGTCTATAAAACGGCTGAGTCTGATCGAATTCGCTGGTCTAGAACTACAGTCCCGAAAGAGCTCTCCGGTGGTCTACTCACTTCTGGCATTATCCTTGGGCCCCAGAGCTCGAGCGAAGTTTAAAGATATTCTGCCGTACGCGTTCTCAACACCTCAGTACGATTTTTCGCTCGCTAGCCACACCCGAGAAACCAGTACATAATCCCAGTAGTAACACTCGAAGTGCTCGTCAATTGTGGGAATCTCCACATAGACGAGTGCTCAAAATATCATCAATCAACGCGTTCCAGAAAAGCGACCGTCGGCCTTGGCGTCAACTGCGAATTTTTTTGTCTGGTATGTGGGCGCGTGTGGGTCCCACAAGACTATGTCCCAGCGCGCCCACAGACGCGTTCGCACGGTTCGACGTCTGTATCGTCTGTGGGTCCGTGTCGACGTGCGCGCAATTCGACGCCAAAGTCGACGCTGATCGCTCCCCCTCCGACGGGTATATAGCCTGGCTCCCCCCGCCCACCATGCTCTCCCCAACCGACCCGCCCACCGAGTCTCCTCAGCCCAACTTGAAGCGCATCTACCACCACCAGCACTAGCACCGAACACAATAAGATGTCGTCCTCTATCTCTGCTACCAACACCATCACGGGCACCTGGGCCCCCACCACAAGCGCAAGCGCCACCTCTCTCGACCTCGAAACGCAGGTCGTAGTCGGCACGCACGAGCCTCTTACTCTCAACACTCTTCCGCGCTACAGCTCCATCGCGAGCCCTTCGCGGGCGGCGACGCAGTCCCCGCGCACCGCGAGCCCCTTCTTCGGGACGCAGGACAGCCGGCACGACGACCGCCGCGCGTCGCTCTACCTCGAGTCGCCCCCGCCGTACGCCGCCTCGGATGCAGATAGCGCAGAGGCGGGCGGGCTGCCCTCGTACGCGAGCGTCGCGGAGCCCCCGACGCTCGCGATGTATCTCTTCAAGTTTGGTTTCTGTAAGTCTCCCCCCTCCCATTCCTATTTAGAAACATACGCTTACCTCAATCTCAATCGTTCTCTAGTATTCCCGCTGTTGTGGTTAGCTGGCACGTTCGTGCTGCTGTGCCCGCTGCGCGCGCCGGAGGGGTGGGAGCCGTCGAAGAGCGCGGCAGAGCGCGAAGAGCTGCTCGTGTGTTTGCGGCGCACGGAGGTGAAGTGGGCGCGGCGGTGCGCGTGCGCGTTCGGATTGCTCGTGCTGCTCATCGCCTTCATTGTCCTTGCCGCCGTCTTCGTCAGGAGGGTGTAGATTGCCCATTATTGCTCCTCCACCCCCGCATCCCACGCCATACAACAACCATACAACAACATAACAACACCAAAAAGCATTGCCACCTCGACATTATCACCTCTTTCACCTTCGACACCCACACACTTAGGCTTTCAGTCGCCCTTCCACGGCCAGGAGCCCTCCACACGATCATTCTTGGCCTCACCCGCCGAATTGGCACATTATCTTTATCGCTATTTAATCCCTTTTTCTTTTCTTATTGGCAACCGTCACAGCCCCCTTGAATATCATCCGAGTCATCTGAATCATCGATGCACCATCCCTCACACACACTCATTCGTTCGTCCTCCGCGGACCGCCACACACATTGTAACAATATATAAAGCATGTTAGCAATAGTAGATGTACTGTAACCTGTACTTGTATCCGTCCTTTGCAGTTCCAGAATCCAAAACATTACTAGACAAAGTCTCGGGCTTTCTGTGCGTCGTCATGGTCTCGACTTTCGTAACCTACAGCAAGATATTTGGCCACATCTTCTCCCGCACCGTGAGTTCACAACCCCCGGAACCGTAGGGCGTTCAGGCGGCATGCGGCCCGGCTGGCAGCCGCCACATGGTCGAAGGCTTGAAGTCAGCAAAGAAGCCCGTCTGACAGGCCTCTCGCAGATGCCCAAACCCGTCCGAATTTCGAAAAAGCATAGCAGTATACGTGGCACGGTCACAGGCATACAAATAAACGAATGTACTGTAGAAAAGGAGCGTGAGGTATACACGGGACATACAGCGACCATTGTACGACTACGGTGAGTCCATAGGGGTGAGGGTGATGAAGCAAGAAGGGGTTAAAGGTTCAAGATGTAAAATGCAAAGGTCAGAATTCAAGGTTTAGAAAAAGTAGGGGATGAGAGTCGACGCAGAGTCAGAGTCAGTAGTGCCTGGTACCCGCAACCCGGAGCGACGAAACCAAAAAGAAAGAAGTAAAGAAAAGACAAGAGGGGAGAAGAGAAGAGTCAGGTGAAGCGTAACACCGACGACACGCATGTGAAAAAAGACCGAGTGACAGAGTGTACGGGTGGGGTACGAGGTGCGCGCACAATAGTCTTTTTGGGATCGAAAGATGTCCTGCTGCATGTCTCCGTGTCCCCGCTTCTCCGCTTAGGCAAGCGCGAGCCCAAGGGCAGCCGCGGCGACGGCGACGAGGCCTGGGAGCGCGACGTTGCTGCCCGCGGCGCTCTTCGAGGGGGCCGGCGAGGGGCTGCCGGAGGCGGAGGTCGACGCGGTGTTGGACGCCGCGCCGGAAGAGCCGGAGCCTGAGCCCGACGCTTGGGCACCCGCGGTGGAGGCGGCGGTGGGCGTCGCGGACGAGGCGGGGTACGCTGCGCCGACGGGCTTGATCTCGAATTCGGCGGACTGTGCCCAGATCTATGAAGAAGCAAGTAAAATTAGGCAGCGTTAGCGTGAGTGTCAGCCGCAGAGGAGAGAGAGGCGTACGTCGGTCTCGTTGAAGGGGTTGGCGAGCTGCACGAAGTAGCCTGTGCCTGCGGCCTCGGTGACGAGGTCCGGCGTGAGAAGCTTGGAGCAGTCGAAGTTGTTTTCCTGCGAGAGGATGGGCAGGGGCGCTGTCATGACAGAGGGGTTAGAGTTCCCGATGCTGTAAATTGTAATTACATCGGGTGCGGTGAGCGGGTGACGACGGGGATCAGAGCGACAGCGGGACGTACAGGACAGTGTAGTTCGTGAAGTTCGTCGTGTGGCACGTCCACGTAAGGGTGTTGATGGAGTTGGCCACTGCGTGAAAAGACCGTTAGTGAGTATGGGGCTTATCGGACGGTGTGCGGCGGCGACTCACCCCACCACAGGTTGGGACCACCGGGAACGAGGATGGTGAGCCCGCCGGTGGAGATTTGGGCACTGGCGGTGCTGAGGAGGGCGGCGAGCGCGGCGGGGAGGGCCAGACGAGGAGCGAACATGGTGAAGGACTGGCGGTGAGGAACGAAGGACGACGATAACCGAGAAGACAGGAGGAACAACAGACAAGGTCACGGCTGGCAGCACAAGCACAAATCAAAGGTCGAGGCTGCCCACGCTGTTTGCTCCGAACAAACAACTTCCATGCCGGCTCTGCCGAAAAGTTCGAGTCCTTTCGTCCTTCTCGCCATCTTCCTCCTGCTCCTGCACTCCGTCGTAGCGTACCAAAATATGTCTGAAATTCGTCGCAGGTCGCCGCTAGTCGCTAGAATAAACCAATCGGGTCGTCGCACGTCTTTTTCCGTGTCCATTCACATGCATCATAGCGTGAATGGCTCGTACATCGTGCACCATAAGCAATGTAGTTGAGTTCAAAGCCGTTCTTATGTCGTCTGTGCTCGCTCAACCTTCTTGTCAATGCGCAGCTGTGCACTTCCACTGATTAGCATGCAGATCTCTGCGTAATTTGCGGAGCTAGGTTGATACACGCCGGAACCCTGTCCTACGCTGGCAACAAAACCTAATACACTTAGCGTCAAGATTGGACTTTGGTCTTCGACCATATATATATGGCCTGTAGGCTCGGGCCGCGGGAGGGAATTTGCCATGCGCCATCTCGGGAATGGGGCCCCAAATAAATAGTCATGGTCAACGGTTTTGAAGGTACGCTTGGCTCCTTGTATCGCTTCAGTCGAGCGTATCCTCACTCAAGCGCTCTGCTATCTTCGCAGCGAACGGGAACGTACATCTCGTTGTGCCATTGCACAGATATCCAATTGAGCCATTGTCCATACTTTGGATGACTGCACTCCATACCTCGCGCGGCACATCTATCCATGGCCGTGAGGGTAAGACACCTCTCGCTCTGAGGGCACACGCAGTTCAATACCCATCGACCGGAGTATTTTCCCTCGGACCAAGTGACCTCACTGACCAGCAATTTCAATCTGTATGGCATCCAGTTCTCCTCACCAAGACGCGGCCTATCAGTAGTCGAGTCTCGTACAGGCGCCATCCACAGGCGTGACACCATTATAATGTGACAGTTCGTATACGTGACCTGTCACAGTAGGGCGCGCCATCAACTTTAAATATCTGGCGTACGTGTTGTCTGCGCGGCCATTGTCAGCCACTATCCCGCAAAATCCTTCAGCAAGTGGTTCCCGCAATGATACAAATATCTTATCCAGAATTCATGTCGAAATACGCCTCGGGGGGACAGGACTTGACCGAGGAAGAGCTACAAGGTATCGGAGATTTCAGCGACCTGGACAATGTTTTATCTGCACACGGCCAGGAAAATAACATGTACTCGGTCCTCGTACGTACTTATTCATTACTTAAAAGTTCATGCAGCTCAGATATTGATCTGTTCTCCTGCAGTGCCGTATTTTCAACCAAGTCCTGACACTGAAGTCGAAGGACGGCCTTCAATACAAAGACACAGCCGACTGGCAGGAATCATCCGATGGCGACACCCTACCTGACGGTGGCATCTATCCATCGACTGGTCCGGCGAAAGCTGCCTTGGCTCTCGTAAATTCTCCCGCCGTCCGTGATACGGAACGACAATACTGCGCCGCTCGAGTGGCATATGCGTTCGCAGAATTACTCGTTGAGGTCAAGATCAACAAGGCCGAGTCGGCGTTCTTAAGCAGTAACGGCGTTGTTGAGCCATTCCTCCGGAGAGGTCCAGAGGACGAGTCGATTGCACAAATCACGAATTACGCAGCCCAGATGTTCGATCGGCAGCATCGTGTGTTCTTATTCATGATTTATATTACTCGAATGCGCGCTCGCCTGATCTGCTGGGATCGTTCTGGGGCAGCAGTCTCTGAAAACATCGATCTGAAGGAGAATCCAGGACAGCTGCTCAATTTCATATCCCGGTTCGCTACCATGACACCCCAGCAGCGCGGATACGACCCCACTGCTGACTTTGCTACCGAGGAGCAACTTGACCGTCTTCGTGCATACCACTCCCAGGACAAAAATAAGTATACAACTGGATTTGTTAAGGATATCCTTGACAATGC
>JAAIFI010000385.1:0-26407 GCA_011032875.1 Phlebia tremellosa | reverse complement strand
CTACCCTATCAAATGTGAACGCCCACTCGTCCTTGCGTTCTTGGCCAGTGTCGCTTTCGCTGGATGAGCGCAGAACGATCTCCTTGTGATCCATCTTCTCCGGGTAAACAATGTTCGCCCTCGCAGTCAATAGCAGCTTCTCCTCGTCCTCGGGTGTTGGACTCGATGGGTTTGAATAACCATTCGTTAGAGAGCTTTGACCGTTCGTAGGTGTAGGGGACACGTCCGAAGGTATGAGCGGTCGCACACGACAAAAGACGCGTATATTGCCCTACAAGACGTCAAAACACGCTGAAAAATAATAGAAAGCCGCGTACCTTTAGCTCTNATTGCCCTACAAGACGTCAAAACACGCTGAAAAATAATAGAAAGCCGCGTACCTTTAGCTCTTGCACCATATTGTGTAGCTTTCTGCGGAGAGTCTCTGCCTTTCTCGTCTCCTCTTCTAGTTCGGCCACGCTACGACGTTCCCTCTGCAGTTCTACCGACAAATGCGAGCCATGGTTCGATGACTGGTCTAAGGCTGTCTGCAGCGCGGTGATCTGCGCTTGCAAGGCTGTGTTTTGGGTGGTCAAAGTGAGCTCAGCGTTGGATTGATGCGAGATAGTTGACTTCAGCGTGGCCGCGGTGTCCCGCTCGCGCTCCAAGTCGCTCTGGCACATCCGCAAATCCTCCTGCAGCTCTCTCATTTCTCGTTCCTTCTTCTTGATTTCCATCTCTAGATCCATTACCTCGTTTGCATGCCGCCTCTTCAACTGCTCCAACTCGTCGCTCACGTGCGAGAACTCGCGTCGCTGATTGAGTTCCTCTGACCTCGCAGCGGCAAGTTCTTTTGACAACGCCATATGGCTATCTTGCAATTCGGCCAGTTTGGCGCGCTCTGCGTCCATGTCTGCTGCGGGCCGTATAAGGCTGGTATGAGGTTGCACAGTCTGGGCAGTCTTCTGGTTGGATGTTCCGGACCGCTCGCACCCCGCGGCTGAGGCGCGACCGTTTGCATACAGTTTAGCGCTGCACGTCCTAGGCCATACAGATTGTCCGAGCGAAGAAAAAATTTCAAAGCGCCAAATTCTTGCCACAGGTCGCCAGACGGTCGTCGACAAAGCCAGTTCCGTCTTCCACAATGACAGCCACCATCATCGGTCCAAAGAACCCCAGCGAAGACATCATGGTACGCCGTCATTTATCCGCACAGAGCGTATCCAATAGTCTGCTTGATAGACTGTGTTGCTCCATGCCAACAATTGGCAGGACATCGTTGGAGCGAACAACACTGCGGTGACGGCAGCCCATCTGCAACAATATATCCAGCGGTATGTTCGCACACGTGACCAACAGAGTGTACCGTGGGCCCGGTTACTGGGGCTATGCGTGAGGAATGCCAATACTAGCATGTGCAGGGAAACTCACCACTACGTAGGAAACATGCGGTTGTCTCATAGAGTATCAGAACCGGCCCAATCGTGACAGTAACGGAGAAGCGGTGATCGCTGCCAGAATTTATGTCGGAGCCAGATGGTGCTGACTAGATGTCTCCGTAGACTAGCAGGTGACACGGTCACCGTCCGTAGTGCCATGAATCCACATTGTTCTCCGCCACCGAATGTGATTTTGTCGTTCACTGCGCACTCATTTAATGTGAACTCGTACGAGATAGCCATCGAGTTCTTAAAGATAATGTTCTGCCCGCAGAGGTTGTCCGTGACCATGGGAATGGGTTGTTGGGTTGACAGTATGCCGTCTGTGAAGTCTCCCGGCTCGATGCCTAGGATGCCGTCGACGTTGTTGAACCCATGTGGCGTGCACGCGACGCCAATTTAATGATTTTGAATAATCAGGTTAGCCGCGAGGGTTATAGCTCGAGCGGCTCGAGATTTTCAGCCATCAGACGCACGATCTTGTCCTGTTTCGGCCTCGAGTGCTGTGGAGTGGCCCTGCAACGAGAGCGAGCCGTTGGCGTGGAGTGGCATAGCCGATCGTAGAGGTGTTGCATGTTAGGCAGTAGTTCTCTGTCCGTGCAAGATTTAGGGTAATGATAAGATGAACAACTGCGTTGCTTCACAGTTAACGCTCACTTAATTCGAGATCATGTTCTACCGAGCAATTGCCTTATATAGTAGTAGGATCACGCCACATCTCAACCCTTTGTGTAACTTTATAGTCATCGATGGCGGCCCTCGCAAGTCCCTTGTTGTCTATCAACTGTTGTGGGAACAAAGGACAGTATTGTGATCGACTAACCGTCATCTGCCAGCGGCAAATGTGACCGTGCACCTTGTCCGGTTTACAATAACAGCAGGACCGGAACACTGTCCCTTGCCACCGGCCCTCCACGCTATGACCTCCCTGATTTTGTATATATACTGGAGGTCCTTTAGATCCCTCACCACAGTTCACCGCCCACATTTCCACATCTTTATCCACACCTTTCGATCACCAATACGCCCATTTGCCTCCTCCTTGTATATCGACGTTGATATGCGCCACAGCATTCGCGGTACGTCGTTAGCCTTCTTCTTGTCACAGTTGTGGATTGCTTTGGGACTCGCCGCCAATTGTGTCAGTTTATGAGTGAAGTCTTCGGCGTGCGGTGTCGATACGCCCATGGCAGTATCTGTACTTTGCGATTCGTGACACACCGAGTGCCCGTTTGGGATGCCATGTTTGTCAGTTCGAATTGTCGGTATGGTCACTTATGTCGTTGCTCTTGAACATTAGAGTGCCCGTTTGGGTCGCCGTGTTCATTGAGATTCGTGCATAGGCTGCTGCAGGGTTCGCTCATGCCGTCGCTCGTGAACATCAGAGTGCCCGTTTGGGTCGCCGTGTTCATTGAGATTCGTGCATAGGCTGCTGCAGGGTTCGCTCATGCCGTCGCTCGTGAACATCAAAGTGCCCGTTTGGGTCGCCGTGTTCATTGAGTTACGTGTGTAGGCTTGCATAGCCTGCAGGCCTAATATTTCGTGCCGTCGCTCGTGAACATCAGAGTGCCCGTTTGGGTCGCCGTGTTCATTGAGTGTCGTGCATAATCTACTAGCGTAATCTTGCATGCCGTCGCTCGTGAACATCAGAGTGCCCGTTTGGGTTGCCGTGTTCATTGAGTTTCGTGCATAGCTCTCAGGCGTTTTATCCTCTTTCTTCTTTTCTGGAGCGTACCGTCAGCCGTCTTACGATACTTTGCAGGCAGTCAACTCGTTTCCAATCACGGTTCAATCAGAATCAACGTCCTTGGCCGCGTTGGCCATCGTCGCTCGATACAAGCCATGTTGAAGAAGAAAGTTTTGAGAGAGAAGACCGGACAGGCAGCGAGGGCTCAGGAGGGCGCAAACAATGTGTCCGGTACGTCCTCAATGTTACGCAAGTCTTACAATTTTTGAATCATAGCGCACAGTGCAGCGCCGTCCTCCGCGAGATGCGCGTATGTACATCAAACGCCCCAAAAGTCAGATGGCTGGGTGCAAAGAAACCGCGGAGCATTTTAGTCTCGACCCTGCTGATATGCGTACAGCTCCTTCTCATGGCCAATTTTTGGTGCAAGCACCAGTCGTCCGTCCTCCCGATCTTCCTTCCCCTGTGCCCATTTTGGTATTGCGGGTCGATGAAGCTATCAGCGTCCGTCGTCAAAATGCCCTTCTCGCCGGGTTTGACGCTATTGTCGACTCTGGCGCTGTTATGCATCATCGCCGAGAAATTTGGTCCGAAACCACTGCCTTCCATTTTGGAGCTTGGGAGAAGTTTGGACAGGAGCCTCGTCTTACGGAGGACACACTGCATCAAAACCCGACTGCCCTCCGAGCGATCCATCAGTTCATGTGGTTTATGGCTAACGAAATCGCACCCATCTATCGTCGATACCTTCAACGCCACATGCCGGAGCAGTTATATCGACAGCGTCGGTACGTTGATTAGTTCGTCGTAGTCTGTCGTTCACGTCTGATGTACTGGCTGTCTCATGTAGAGCACAGGACCGTGTCCGTTATTTGATGGGTCCTGCGTTGGACCAGTATCAAAACAGCTTTGACTTCGGCGGATCGTTCTTTACGGTGGCCTTGAAAGAAGGTGGTAGTGAGCTCATGCACATCGATTGGGGTGATAGTCCTACCAGTCTGACCTTCATCACCTCAGTGGGAGGCCGTTCGGTATACTTTTGCATCCCCCAGCTGCGCATGAAGGTTCCTTTGCGTCCGGGGCAATTCCTTGCGGTGGCCTCACGCCTCTTGTCGCATTTCGTGACGGAGATCAGCGGTGAAACAGGCGATCGACTTCCACTTCGCACAGCTTGTGATCGAAGGGTGGTCATCGTCGCCTTCTGTGACCATCATCTGATGAAGCACAGCGAAGACTGGGTCACGGCCCTGCCAGATGTATAATACATTGTCCTTAAAGTTGTCGGGATTTGTCCAGATATATAAATGCACTCTCTATGTGGTATTTGGTGTGCGAATGTCACGGTACTATTGCAGTCAATCGGGCGCATCCTTGTATGGATGTGCGGTGTTCTGTTTTGGGTGATCGGTCATTTTTTTACCACCACCACATTGGTCACTGAGATCGTGATCGGGCTCTTGCATGCGTTATAAGCCACATGTTCTCCCATCGTTATATTTTCCCCGCAGGAGTCTGCCATGTCGCTCACCTTCCCCTCCGAAGTATACAGCGAGTTCTTAGCTTACTGTTCCGTATCTGCTTTGGATGCGTGTGCTCAAGTCCATCCAGCGCTTGCAGCGCTCGTTGACTACGAGCTAATTCGCCGGTTCCTCCACACTCTTGCCTGGTTCGTGGCACATCCTCGCCGACTGAGAGACGTCATGGCGCTCACGGGTGCTATCGTTACTGGCCCCACCGTGTTGCAGTACTTCGAGGGTTGCCCGCATTGGCATTCAAGCTGCCTCCATTTGATAACACCCCTCGATCACTTCCATGACATGCGCCGTTATCTCATCGATGTCGAAGGTTATAAGACCGCACGGTTCGCGCCATCGCCATACGATCCCACTGGTCCGGATAATACCCTCGTTCCTTTCATAGACCAACTCAGTCGCTTTACACCTGCTCTCCGTTGTTCTGTCACCCTATATCGTCAAAACGTCACCATTCATTTGTGTTGCAGCAAGTCGTACTCCGCGCTGTATCCTCTGCCTTATATATGGTCGACGTTGGAGATGAATTACATCTCTGCCCGTGGCGTCGGCTCAGCGTATCCGGTCATGACCTTCGAGCGAACGGGTGTCCTCACCTCTCGCAGACTGGTACACATGCCGTACGCCGTCCAGCAGCAACTTCAAGCGTATCGTGCGCGTCTGTATACCCTCGCGTCGTCGCGATACGAGCTGAACGAAGCCGGGAGAGACGTCACCATGGGTAGCATCTACCGTACCTTCGCGGATCGCCATGCGTGGAACTGGCGTTTTCGTGATGAAGAGGAGTACGGTGGGCGCGCGTCGGTCGGCGCGTGTCCTGGCGAGACAGGTCAGCGGTGGACGTCGTGGTTCTTAGGCACACAGCTCGCCACCGAAGTAACCCGCTTAGAAGTGAGGACGTTTGAGGCCGTCTGAAGCCGCACTCCTTTACTGCATGCCGCTCTCTGGTACGTCGTTGAGCTCTAGGCCGTTGCAGCCTGGCTGATGGTCTCATCTAGGGTTATGACATTGGCCCGCTCGAGGAGAACTATATATCATTATGGTCTGTGTATTCCATAGAGTAGCCGGACTACCTATAGCAGTGCTCTTGTTCCCACTCATCTATATTAGTGCGAGAAGGCGCCATCTGCCCTTGAGTGGTTCTTTGGTTCAACGCAAGTCAGCTTGTCGCGCGCATTGTATGTAGGCTCGTACCTTGTCGTTGGCGTACGTTGGTAGAGTGTCCAACAGCGTTACCTCTATTCACGCTCCTCGTGCCAGTCTGTGTCCCAATCCGTCCTTCTGCGCAATCGCACGACTAGTTGGGTCACCTTTGCGTGCTGGCGCAGCTGATCTACCAGTCCCTTCCATCGTACATCCTCCACGCAGGTGTTCACCTCGCGCTCCTCTTCTAATTCCAGGTTCATCACGAGCTTGTGGCATGAGCTCGGCAGCGTTGCGATCGCGTCGGCTGCACATTTCGTATGTGGCGCCGTCATCGAGCCCTCATCGTCATCGAGGCTGACAGCGTTTGAAAACGGATAGACGGGAATGGTGATGACGAGCTTCTTCAGTATGGTACACGAACTAAAGACGAGGGGAGAGCGCTGCGGCGCGATAACTGTAGATGTATAGTCATGTTAGATGTGGCATGCGATTGGAGTAAACTACCTGCCAGGTTTGGTACGGTTGAGCGAAATCCACACTGTTTGCAGTGTATGGACGTTTGCTGTCAGTACATGACGTACGATGTTCACATGACTGTTATCGATCCCGAACGCACTGAACTTCTCCACTTCGCAGAATACTCGCTGGGTGTTGGGCAGTACTCTGGTGAAGTCCGCGGCAGGGTGGTGTCGTATGGAGAGCTGGCTACAGATAAATGGTGCACCACTCAATGTAGGTGCCCCTCCCATGTGATCTATATCATATATACAGACCCGTTTCCACCGCCTAGCACTGTGTAAAATTTTCAACGGACTGTCGCCTTGTACGTGGGTGACGATCGATTGCAGACAAAGGGTGTTTAGCGATTTTGGTGCTTCGAGTGCTTCTGCTGTATTTGTCCTCTCTTCCGCCCAAACGAAGTGCGTGAGGCTGAGCTGCGTCAAATTGACGAGTGAGCAGAATAACAATGATATATCTTCTAGCGTGAGGGTTTGCAACGGTTGGCGCCGTGGTGCACCGTATAAGATTAATACGCGGATGAAGGACGCGATGTCAGGGTGCGTCCGGAGGAAGAGCACTAGGTCAGCGAGTGAGGTCCTGTCAGTCCCGACGAAGATTCCCATTCTCCGAAAGAGGAGCGTTTGCATAGGCCGCCTTGCCCCGCGTTGTATTCTGGATAACGCCGTCCAGTCAGGGTAGCGGGCAAGAAAACTGGCCAGTCGGTGTAAAATCTTCGTTGTTGCGAACGCGCGGCAGGCGCTGTTTGCCGGTGGTAGCAGACAGCGGACGCCATCGTCAGCTGCTGTGAGATAGCTCTGCATGGCCGTGCGTAACAAGCCCTGGAGCGAGTGTGCGGCAGGTGTACAGATGTCCGCCTATCTGACCACGGCGCGACATATTACACCGACTATGACGGACCGGAGCGGCCCGCGATTTCGTTATTCATGCAAGCTACCTTCTCCCGTTGCAGACACGCACTCGAATTGAATTTTCACCAGCGATCCGCACGGTCTCCCGTACAACGTGCGCGCACAGGTAGTCAGTCGTCGGCGATTCACAAACGTGTTATTCTTTTGGCTAGAAACCTGTATGCGTACCGCCCTTCAAACTCTCTCCGCAATATCATCGACACTATCTCTAGTCTATCCCCATCCCTGAGGTCCTCGCACTCCAAAGGCGCACTGCCGATCCCGTTGATACCTAGACTGCTAGCGTCATACAGTGGATACTTCCCTCTTACGCCGTCAGCTTCAGGTGTGCATACGAAGGGGAAAGATCGCCCTTGTGTTGGTGTGAGCTAGCGTGAGCTGCGCGAACGTATAACCGCTCACTATTATCCCCATCAACGTCTACTGTCACCTCAAAGTGACCATCTCTGGTAGGCGTCGGTGAAGTGTCCCACTCGGTATGTTGGATGTCCAGCCTCCCGATTGCTGTCAGGTACGCGACGCTCTCGCCACGGCACAGAATGTGTTCTCCATTCAGACACTGTCTCCAGTGCGGGTCGTCGGCGGGATTGATGAGGTCAACAAAGTGTGTAGGCCCGTCATCGATGACACGCGGTCCTTCAGGAGCGCGCATCTGTAAGATACCTTGGATCAATCTCTGCAAAGACTGCCAAGTTGTGGCCATCAATAGCCCGCCAGATGTGATGCGCGTCTACTCGTACCGTCATGTCTTTCGCTTTCAGCCACCGCAGGGCGGGCGGCGATGGACGTGTGATATATAGCCAGACGCGCTGCCGGTTTCGGCATCCCGTCCGCCCGTTCGAGCAATTGTGCCATGCTTGGGCACGCGAACCCACAGGCACTCCGCTCGCAAATCAATGAACACTAGTGTGTGTGAGGCCTATGCAAGCTGGTAATCTTTGTGAACGTTACACTAAACTATCTATATCGCACAACACTAAGGGCTGTACATGGGAGTCTGTGTGTACATTGCATGACTCGTTGTGACAGGCCTCTCCGCCGAAGACCCATGCGGTGGTCCATGCAAGAGTGGGCGAGGGGTTCCCAAAAGGAGGCAGATGTTTTGGCAAGTAGAGCGTCAGCACGTCCTCCTCGCATGCTAAGCTCATCGTGAAGCAGCTAATGTCACCGAAATAGCGCAAAGCGCGAGGACAGTGACCGTTTGTCGCACATGGCTTCCTCGTAGCCCCTTGACTTTCGTATAGAAAGCACGAGTGGAACTCGTACCCGCGCCCGAGGTATTTTGTGACGAGGTCGCTGGGGTCTGTCCAGAGACTGGAAGGACGCAGCACCGAGCGACGCGCGCTGAACAGCAAAGGATACGCGATGCAGACGCTATCTGCGGCGACGAAGTTCATGGTATGTGTGGCGAAGGAGTGTGCGATAGGTTCGGTGGCGGTGAGAGACGATGAGCACATGATGTCGAAGGTGATCTTCTCTGTCAGGATGCGACGCCTGTCGCACACTCCTTGGGGACAGTCCGATGGATACTCGCGGTGCAGGTTTTCTTCGTCTAGATGCTCGATCATGCGACCTCTCAGTCTATCGACGACGTAGATGCACATCGTCTCGTAGCTGTCCTTAGGACAAAACAAGTCAATGTCGGTCGGTGCCCAGTACTCTTCTCCCCTCAACATCGGCAGACAGGCGCTGCCACCGATCACGGTCCGGGTATCCCTCATAACGGCGAGGAAGTGCTCGACGTCGTCGACGTACCGTCGTAGAAAGACTTTTCGACGGTGCTCAAGAGATTGAATGGCTAAAGATCGTCCAGTGCCGGACAGCATGCCGAGTCCAGCTACGGTGAGGATGTCGCAACATTGCAAAGTAGCGAGTTGCTGGGGAAGACTTTTGCTGAATAGGCACCGTCAGTCTGCAGAACAGTCGGCATGCGTTAATCCAACTACTCACGTGAACAATGCGGGTACATTTAGATCCTCAAGTACCTTGAGTGACAGAACGTCATGCAGCTGTGCGCTCATCGTGATAGACGACATGGTTGCGGTCGCAGCAGAGAAGCAGAGCAGCTGAAGCCCAGTGTCCACCTGTTCTCGCACCCAGTCAAAGAGATACTCCGACTTCCCCTTGCGATTCCCTCCCCTGCCCAAAGGTGCTCCGATACATAATCTCTTGTTCCGTTCCGAACACGCAGTTTTCGCGGACTGAAGCTTTTGGTGTTCTAGTCGGTCGCATGTCATGTGGAGTTGAGTAGACCGCCAGCGCCACTGGCGGAAGCAAATCAAGGGTGATAACACTCGAGGTCTAAGACCGTCAATCGTTTCGACGCGGCTGGGCATAGCATGCAAACGAATTGATCTTTTCCCGTCAGGAACCAGGAACAACAAGATGGCGGCTTTTGCCCGGTCGTCGGTCTCTCGTTCAGAACCCAAAATGGTATGAATTATTCGCGATCCATGTAAAATATCAGGTAGGCATCGACCGCTTTCATCGATGCGCTCGTCATCACAGAATCTGGCAGGTCCACTACGAGCTCGGTAATGCTGTCGAGGCGCTCATGAAGATTGACAGGTGGGGTGCCCGGCGCAAAGCTTGCATCACTGGTGGAGCTTATTGAGGAAGTCGAAGGCTGTCCGGGCACATATCGTCGTCAATACCGATGTGCCTCGCGGGAGGAATTGCTTACGCCGTCGCCGTTGATGCTCTCAAGCTCTGGCATAGAAAGCTCATCGTCGTCAAAAGTTGGTTGTGGAAGCTGTACGCTGTAACATGAGGAAGAGTATGGACTGAGGTAGTGGAGGACGTACAGAAGCAGGCATGTTCCACTGAGTACCATAAGGGCGCGCGTATACGACCGTCGCGCGACTGCAGCACCGTCTACGGCTGGTCTGCTTGAGCAGTTCTCCAGTAGTGGTTTTCGTGCGACGGGTACCGCAGATGAGGTCGACGAGGAATGAGATAGTATCTACGAGTAATTATCAGATAACAAAAGATTTTATGGTGACTCCTTCCGTACCTCGGATCGCTCTTTGCATATTGCAAGGGTTAAGCATGGATCGTCTGCGCGATAGCGGTGGCTCAGCGCAGAAAATGAGACAATGAGGAGAGACGTGCAACGAAATCTACCCAGCTTAAAACTGTCCAGGCTGACTTGGTGGATGGAATGTTCACGGAATTCATGAAATACAATTTACGCTGAGGAGTCTGGCTACTATGAGAATGAAAGTCATCACCTAAGCGCCAACCTCGAGTGGCCAGCCACCCTTCCTGGCACGTCATCTAAGATCCCCCGCTCCCGTCGGCCATCTCCACTCCATTTCAGAGTTCACGCTCCCAACGCACTGCGTACAGCGGACAGAGTATGAGTTGCGTTCGTACGAGTGAGCGAAGTGCTTACGCGCGAACTGCTTGTAGCGCAAGGAAGTCATCTCCTCTTCGCATGTTAACCAACGCTCTACTATCTTCGATGTTGCGCATGCGAAATACGACGATATCTCCCCTCCATGCGAGCGCTGGGTCGGCTTCAAGCAGCGCGCGATTAGGACCTGAGCGCGCTGCATGCTGCGTGCAGAAGATGGCAAATCTATCCACGGATCGGTGGGCCGGACCGACGTCTGCGGTATAAGCGTGTACCAAGTGGCGCTCGTCAATGAAAGGTGTGAGGTCCGGGATGTCGAGGCCACCCTGCATATTGAATCTCGTGCTGTTCGTCGTTATGAAGCGCCCATGGGGGCCTGCGCACGGAAACCAGTAAGCGCGGTGATTTTTGAATGAGGCGTACATGACATGAGGAACCGTCGCGGATGCTCGCGCACCTTCTTATGAAGTTTTTGTCGCCTCGCTTGCCGCATATGGTAAGAGGTAGCGGAGAACATTGAATGCACGGCTTTCGAATATTCCGTGTCGAATACTCTCAGGCAGTAGTGGAGGATTCTGTGCGGCGCCAGAGCATCGTAGCAGGAATACCATTTATCTACATGTGGCCCATAGCGACGGTGAAAAAAAACGGGAAACGAAGCATAGGATTACTACTAGTATCGGACTTAATCACTGCCACCAAGAATGGCGGTCCTTCGACGGTTCCTGTGTTAACGATGCGAGACTCCGAAACAAAAGATATTTCCACCTCATCCTCCTCCCGTCCACCTAATCTCCATGTGGCGACGGCGATGGGTGCTACGTGTAGCGATGCAACCCGAGTCCACGTTGCGTTGTATCTCATGGGGAACAGAAATGCGAAGGAGAAAGGGTCGTCGAACGTGCGATATCTAGCGGGACATGCAGAACGAAGGTGACTGCCGCATGGTCCGAGCCTGAGAAGGTCGTAACCGCGGATGGTGTACTTGTCGATCAGTGTTTGAGTTTTGGGCAGAGGAAGGCTGTCAGCGCCCAGGGCGTTGGAGTTGATGACCCCGCGCCCTAACCGTCAGACATCAGAAATTGTTTCTCGCAATATCAAGTGATAATAGATGCGTACCTCCGAACGTGTAGTCTGGGTAGGCACAGCAAAAGCCGTGGCAAGTTAGGTAGTTCATCAGCAAGGTCGTCCAGAACGACGGCAATGCATACGATGCGGTGCTCGCGCCGGTGCACATGACGTCAATCAACAGGGCAGCCTTGCGATAACGCGCAATGTACAGTATTCCTTTCGTGGGATAGGACAGAGTTTCGACGTCTTCCGCTGCTGGGTGGTCGGCGGATCAATAATGCGCGACAAGTGAGTACTGCTCCTTGACCTGTAAATACTGACAAAAGGCGGCAAAGGTAGTATATGGAAGGTAGAAGTCGATATCGTGGTGTGCCCAAGAAGTACTGCCTTGGATATAGTTGAGGGCGAATGATCCTGATATAATCGCGTCATTATCCTCCATGACGGCCAGAACCGCGTCGACGTCTGCAAAGTACGGTGCGAGCATCCGTCGGTGTCTCATATAGAGCTCCCATGCGACTTCGTCGTGGCTTCCTTTTGCTGATGCAGCCCATGCGAAGAGCACAGGCAGCGCGGCGTGCCTCAGGAATTCGAAGTGCAGCTCGGAGGGGATTGTGGGCATAGTCAGCTGCAGGGTCGAAGACGAGGGGGACATAAAGAAATCGCGCTGGAGCCTTGCACTTGACCCTGAACAGCTGTGCTTGGGAATGGGGTCTTGACGTTACTCACGTGTTCAACACAAGGTGAAAACTGCGCTCGTGTATTAACCTTCATATGTCTTCTGCGGCGTGATCATGACCCGTCCGCCAAAATAACTACTGCCAGAGATCTACGCCCCGTCTGGTGCGGGCGAACCTCGGTATTAGGTTTGATGACTATGGTGAAAACTTATGGACATTTGAAGTTTTCCGGTCTTGAGTCCTACCAAACTCGACGTGGGCGCTAACAGCGCCACATCGGACCTGTAGGTCGGCGTGATCACCAACTCACGCCCTCATATCGTTGCCACGCGTGTCCCAGACTGCACCCCGAAAGGCACGAAAAGATTAGAAGACTGTTTAACGTTCAACCGAACTGGTGTGCAGTTTTCTTGTTTGTCCTTGTTTGACACTGATGTCGCAGCCTTGGTCGTGTTTGTCAAGCGTGTACAAAATTTTCGTAGGCGGTTCTTCGTTGTCCCGGCTCGTTTTTGTACGACTGCCGTGGGCATTCAGACCCTGCTCTGCTGGCCCGGTCCGGCAAGATACAGTTTCAGGGAGAGCTGACGGCGGCGGCGCCGTCGTATAACGTGCGGATACGAGGCCATCATTATCATAATTTCGGTGTCAACAACAGAGTACAATATAGGAATAGGGAATACGAAGGAAGAGCGGTCTTCAACCTGCAGCGAGAGCGGTCAAATCTTTCCGTAGCAGCAGGTTTTGGAACTGGCGCATCGATCAGAATGTAACATTTTGCGGAGGAGAACCACTCCTCTGTCGAGTCATTCATGGAGGTTTAGCTAACCAGGACATAGCTCAGATGCTGACCAGAAAATGCAGCAAATCTGATTGACGTACATTGTGATTCTTTCCTCCACCAGCTTGGCCTTAGGGACGCTGTACAACAAGCAAGCGCTGACAAGCTCAATGTCAGAGGTCCACTTGGTCCACTTCTTGCATGTCCTGCGCCTGTTTGGGTCGGGGCCCCAGGCTTCAGACAACGGATAACGGTGGAAGCGACCTTCTACCAGATACAGGTCATTCTGAACGACCTGCGAAGGGTCCAGATGTGGTAACTCGCTGATCGGCCTGTAACCCTCGCGAGCGTCGCGCAGATAGTCGAAGGCCGGGACCTAGGGTGCAACCCGAGTTAGCGAGGAGGAAGATGCTGTATCTCGTAGACGGTGACGTACGTCATTGTCAGCAACGTTGGGACCAGCCATGCTGCACTTGATGCGAAGCGCGTCGAGTTCGAGGGGTTTATCTATGTTAGGATAGAACTCAGTGACGCTGCAGACCAACGATGAACAAACGTACCGCGCTGGGACCGTTGATCACTCAACCACGAAGTCAAAGTGACATGGTCCGAGTGGACCAAGGGAACAATCGTGATCGATGGCTGCCTGGCGCAACCATTGCGTTCGGTGAACCAAGACTTGAGGACTTCCCCCACGATCCATATCTTAATCGGCTGATCGTCAACACAGAAGTACTCGCTGAGGTCGTCTACGCCGCCTCCCCGTTTACCCCATTGCAGGTTAGACGGTGCTCGGTGGACGGAGAAGCAGGTCCCGCTAGCGTTGGAGTAATTCAGCATGGTGTTGACTCGCTTCAACAACCAAGGCTTCAAATACGACCTGTGCGTTACATCCAAAGCAAGCTGGATGATGATGGTCATGAGCAAATGTATTACAAAGAAGATAAACAGGGCACTCACAGGCAGTTTCTTACTGGCGGCCAACGTATGCACGGTAGGCTCCCTGGCAGTAGTTGCCTGCTCCGTCGTGGCCACACCGTCATGCACGGCCGCAGTTGTCTCTTGAGCTGCTGCGCCGCTTTGAGGATGACCGTCCTATAAGGAAGTTGCACTCAGTGTACTCAACGAAGAGTGTATCCCAAATTGAAGACGTACTTGAACTGGAGTGGAAGCGGGATTCAGCGCCCCGCTCGTCGCATTTTCGGCAGATGACGGGGCAGCTGGGACTTGTTCAGTGCCCGTAACGTCCACCTCAAAACACAGGAAGGTCAGTGTGCGGAAGATGTGACGCAGACGACGAGACGGACCTGTAGGGCCTCCGTTGCGCCGGTCTCTACGGCGCCCACGGTGTCACCAGCAGGAGAATTCTCGTGCAGTCCGCTGCCTCTTCCCTCCTGATCGCTACGCGTAAGCCCAGTCGACACTGCCTGGCTGTCTTGGGTGACGTTTTCTGGTTCAGATGAAGCCACGGGTGCGGCCGAATTGGGCGCGAGCTCCGCCTGAAATGGCGCGATCAGAGACTTATACGATCAACGCCACATCGCAAACGAAGATACGTACAACTGGGCTGGGCACTGCACAACAAAGATCAGCCAACGTGTATGGTACGGTATGGCTAAAACTTACGAGTGATACCCGGAGCGGTGTCCTGGCCGGCGCTGTTTGGTAAGGCCTCGTGCGATGGTACCGTCGCGGAGGCCATATCATGCCCACTAGATATCACAGGTAGTATGCGACCAGCGGTCGGCGTTAGGTGTCACCGCAGTGAGCGACGTTGAGAATGGACGCACCGTGAGACTTTCTGAGGTGGCTCAGAGCCCGAAAGCAGAGCCTGTTTCCGTTTCGCGGCCGCTGTGCGAGTAGCCATTGATATCGTTGGCGCAAAGCGGAAGTGAGAGAAGAAGAGGCAAAGACGCCGGCAAAAGCGATAGGGAGTTCTGGTCTGAGAGAACAAGGAACGAGTTCGCTCGAAGAAGCATTTGACCAGGGAGGCATATATAGGGTCGGAGACTGGGCTGGATTGAGGGCGCATGTCAGCCGTTCGATCACTCGAAGTCGACCCAATTTGGCAGAAAACCAAACAAAGTGATGTATATCTCCTGCAAATGGACGTACAACGGCCCCATATGGCAGCGAATGGCTTTGATGAGGGCGGAAAAATGAGCAATTCTCCTAGCGAGAGACAACGGGCTACGTCGCCGAGAGACTGCCAGTACTGGTCGCGGAAAACGTTGTTTGGCCGTTGAACTCATCCTTCGCTTGCGAGCTATGTCTTTCATCACGACCGACGGTGGCTATACAGCTCTCTTGATGGCGCTTCATCTGCTGATTGTCCCGATAGGCAAGATTTTGGCGAGAAACGCATGGGCGTCGGGCTTGCCCGTTGTCCAAAAAGACAACGCTCGCATCTTGAAGTTAACACCACCAGACATTGTTCCCCATACCGCGGAACTCCTCGACGATTGGTGTTATCTCTTCTATGATAGTGAAGTGAGCGACCGCGCTCGGCGTTGGAAGGTCGTGCATGCGGCCACCGAAGAGACCGTGGGGAGCGACAGCGTCAAAGAGGTACTGATTCGTGTGCAAGGCTTTATTCAAAGTTCCTGTTTAGCGGCGACAGGGACACAGACCAGGTGCGAGTTGCAGTTGCTTGGTATGCGCATTTTTCGCACAGCGCCACTCACACGAAACGTACAGCAAGTCTGAGCCGTCGAAAGCGCAACAAGAGTTGTACCTTGTGGCGGGAGACGGCGCCCTTCCATTCTCCGCACAGATCGAAGCAGTCCGCTTGATTCAACAAAAAATATACAACCAATTCGATCATGAAATGGAGACAAAAGCGATGCCGCGGCTGTACTTTATGCGGAGGGTATACAGCAAGGTGTGTCACAGTTCCAGGTAGTGCCACCAACATTGACTGAGGACCGACGTAGGTCGAAGCAGGTGCTCCGCCTGGCACTGCGCTAAGCCTAAGGGAAGATCCGGCTCAACTGAGTGGGAAGATCGTGCGTCAGTGGGCTGCAGACAAACGTCTTCTTCTGGGGTACCAGACGGCACATGGCAAAGTGTTGCCCTGCGACGCGAGGCGGTTTCACAAAGGCGACTTCGTGGACGTTACCGCCGGAATCGACATCGTGCATTGGAAGCATGGGAAAGAGACGACCTGTCAGGTATACCTTCAATTGCGTAGAGTCGTGCTGCTGGAGTCACGCAGCCCTCACGCTCTGTCACTTGTCACCAAAGTGCCACAGACTCACATTCAGGCCGATCTTGGCTTTGACTTCGACGACGAGAACGACATGGACGAGGAGAAGCCCTGAGGCTAGCTAGCGTAGGCAGTCGGAGTGTGGGGTACTAAAGATCGTAGGGTGGATATGGTCACAAAGCGTAGTCGATAGCAGTCGTAGTCCATCACAGTACATAGAGATAAACATAAAATTAGTGGTGAGCATCATATTATGAGGCAACGATAAGTCTTGGGGGCCCGTGCATACACTACGCGAGGACCGCTCGGTACAGGAGCAACACCAACTGCTTGTTTTGCGTGGAACTGAGGTCGAGGTGTGACAAGGGGCCCTCGCAGGTGTAGGACTGCGTGTATGACATACCATCATGATACCATACCGTGTCACGTTGATCGATATAGCGCACGGTGAAATGTGCACTACCCAAATACACCAGACCGAACAGCGTCCATCTATAAACAGAGGAATCGTTGCAAAGACTGATAGATTGTTCGACGTCCAGTGCGGGCATAGACACGTCTTGTTCTTGCAGGGCGATCGCAAGGAAGAATGGTTGGTCTCGCACCACGACTGATCTCGTGGCGGTGTCAGGTCTATTACATCCAACGCAGTGTCTTCCTATCCTCTCACTATAGAACAGCCTAACGAGTTCGGTAGTCGTGACCCGTGCAGGCGCCGGAGAGTCAGGCGCTGACCATAAGTGCGATGTGGCGTAGAAAAGATACGAAGAGAAGAGCGTGGTGGGCTGAAGGAGAACGTGATCACAGGTAACACATGTGTACTTGTACAGCGCATATGACTGCGGCCTGAAGATCGTTTCAAAAAGTCTGTCGATGTCAGTTCCGACGGAACCGAGAGGGAACGAGATCTCATTCGCTTGGTAGAGCAACAAACGCACGCCGTCCCGCACCTGATTCAACGTCAGGTTGCCTGCGCGTATGTGTTCAATGCCGTGATGCAAAGATTGTATATAGCTATTGGACGCCGCTCCTACGTTCAATATATCCACGGTGCTATCTTCGCGACATAAATTCCATATCAGTCCGAACAAGCAGTCATAGGCGCAGCTCCAGTTCTGACTGTCCCATGTGCTTCCCGTTGGCGATTGTAAAACAGAAGGTGGGGCGGGTGGCCAAGCCGCGGGGTCGTCATCGGAGGGAGGTAAGTCGTCAGGCTCGTCAGGGACGACGACAGCATCGTCGTGATGAACGGTGTCCAAATCCGTCTTTCTGACAACACGCCACCTTTGAGTCCGTCCTTTCGGTTTGCCACTGTCGTAAGGTTGCTTGGACCAGTCGAGCACCGGGTGGACGCCCTCCGGTACGAAGCCTGCACCTTTCCATTTGCGATACTTGTTAATGACGTATTCTCGTGGCATCGCAGTAATATCGAACGGCAGTAAACCTTCGTCGTTCAGGCGTGTGACATCATTGAGTATCTCAAGATCGCGAAATTCTTTGAGAAGGTCTGGTTGCATGCCCTTCCGAATGCGTCTGTCGTCAAAGTCACACAATAGCAGAGTGCCTTCTAAGCACGTACCACGCGACAGGGCGGTATAAATAGACATGTGAGTCATACATTGGCTCAGATCCATAACATTCCATGGGCGGGTATAGCCCTGGCAGCCAAAGTCTGAAACAGCAAACGCTGGGAGGACCTGAACCTGCCGTCTGCGAATCGACAACTCTTTGCCGTTCGGGAGCCTGCAATTGATTAGCTCTGAACTGGCAGTGATCGGTACGACGTTTTCTGGCAAACCGTCGAGCTGAATTGGTCGCGAGGGCTGTGTCAATCGCACGAACAAAGTATTCAGAGAAGATCTGTGGTCATCGATAACATCAGCATGCCATCCAACAACGACCGCCTGGGCACCGTTGGTCACACTGAGTTCCGTGGCCTCATTATGTTTCAAAATCACCGGCATACCCAAACAAAACCTCAGCTTACCAGCAATCTGAGCGGTGTCTGTAGGAGTGAGCTTCCATATGCGTTCCTGAAACGATGCCGAGAGCGAATCGGACGTCCTCACCGGGTCATAACTTCGTTCTGCGTTATGAAGAACGTCCTTCAACCCCTGTGCGACGCGACCAGTACCCCACTTGTCACGGGAAACAAAGGTTGTGACAGGCAGTCCCCGTTCGCGAGCGAATCGCTCGCACGAGACGTCGTTGATAGCATCGCGCGTCAAGTTACGACCGGTGATCACAGCGACGTTGCGAAACCGAGGATCTCCGATATGAGGATGCCCAGGGAGCACACTGGATATCCGACTTTTGATCAAAGAAACGTCGGCTCCTGTACATGCACCGTAGCGCATATTGTTTAACGCACGGCCAAAGTCGCGATCAGCCTGCAGTGTACTTTTCTGACGCATGGAGGTTCTCAACAGCACGACGGTAGTAAAGTAATGCCAGGCCGCACGACCCATCGCTGCTTTTTGGCCAGAATAGGAATGACCGGAGGTGCTTAAGCCCACTTTTGAGCAATACAATGCTTGCTCGAACTGGCCAGGTGGAGGCAGTTGTGCGAAGTCACCAGCGAAGATGACATGCCGGCCTCCGAAAGCTTGGGTAGGGAGATCGAATGCATTACTGAGACGCTCGCTGATAACATATACGCCCTTGCAAGAGATCATCGAGAGTTCGTCGATGATCAAGATGTCTACCAATGCCAAGCGGTCGCGGGCCTGTGCTAACGCCTTTGCGCTGTTATGGGCCTGATTTTTGCCAAAACCAAGTACTGAATGATAGGTAGATCCGCCGATAACATTCGCTGCAGCGCCGGTTGGCGCCATCACTAGGTATCGATAGGATTCACCGCGGTGATCGAAGAAAGCTTTTATAGCATCAAACACCCTGGACTTCCCAGTGCCTGCCATACCGCCGAGATACATTCTGAGGGGTTCCCCTGTCGGGTTTAAAACCTTTTTGATAGCTATTCGAAATGCCCGGTCTTGCTCAGCGTTCAGAGTGAATTTCTGCGACACAAACTGCAGTAGTTGGTCTACGTCAAGCACCGGTGCAGGAGGTAAGGTAACATGGTCGTGTTTGACGTCTTGAAGATCCAGTTGATGCTGTGTCTGAATGCTCACGACGTTGGTCCACGAGCTACTGCCGGAACAGAAGGCAGACTCCTCAGCTTTGGTGTCACGTCTGTTCATGCGAATGGCCAGTTCAACGTTCCTCGCGTCGAGCAATAAGTCCTTCCAAAAAGAGGCAGGTTTATCCGTCGTGATGAAGTCACTGCAGAAAAATGCCGTAGTCGACGGTGAGCCATATTTACGATATCCTTCCGCGTCCATCATCAACAGATCTTGTCGGCGTTTGTTCGCGTCTAGTCGGCGTGTGACACTTGCGTCTGTTTCGTTATCCATAGCGGACTCTATCATATCTGTGACATCTGCATCAGCATCTATCTCATTGCGAAAACGTTCGAATTGTGCGACATCATCGTCATCGAGCATGGCTGACAAAACATGCTCGCGCTCCTCTGCCTGGCGTTGAGCAGCGAAGTCATGACTCGCATCCAAACACTCAAACAGAACATTCATGTTCTTCATAATACGGAGAGATCTTTCAGAAAACGCGGTCCGCGCAAATGCAGCATCCCACGTCTCATCTGTGCCCTTCAGGTCCAACCCAGTGCGCCACCCGGTGGGATTGAAGAAGACAAGCATTGTTTTACAATAATATTCACGGTCGCCGTGATCGTGTCTAGGCAAAGATCCTCCAACATAGTTTAAAACTCGGGCTTTCTTCACTTTCACAACATGGTGAGTATGATGCCTTCCATGTTCAGGAAGAAACCGCATGCCGGTGCATTTAGCACGACCAGTTGGACGCCTCGAGAGCCGCAACGGATACACCTCCGTGGAGCGTAAAAAAACATCTAAGGACATCTGTTCGCATTCCACAGGGCGAAAGATGTAATCACTTGATTTCGTTAAAGCAAGGATACGACCTTGGTCTGAAGCGAGACTGACTCTTTCTGCCTCCGCGCCAGCCGCATCATCTGACTCAGACCACGCACGGGAAACGAAGCGAACGTAGGATTGCCAGAAGAAGACTTTGAAGGTTTGATTCGTGTAATGGTCAGGATTACCCAGAAGAAGATGACAAGCGAGCGGTCCACCTATTTCGGAACGCGCAGACAGCATGTTCACCACCTTCTTCATCAGTCTTTGCGCACCGTATTCGCGAGATTCGGATTCAGCAATCAATGAGCTGTGGCGACTCATAACCAATCGTATTACCTCAAATACGTTGTACATTTTGAGAGATGGTTTGGTGATATAGTCTGTAACGTACGCCATTACGGCGCGAACGGCAGTGCCAGAGAGCAGAGAGGTAACGTCTGTGTTGCATCTCAAGAGGTAAGACAGTACAATCGAGAACGTGTTAATCCAGGCCTCGCCTTTCTTGAGCAGAAGTGCCCCAGACTGCATATCGACAATAGTACACGGCCGAGTTTCTCGAGGCATTCGTGCACGACAGCGCCGTTTCTTTCCGGTGCGGCAACCCTTCGAATGTCGCTCATCGTGTAAATTAGACCGCAGAACGATCTCGTCCGTAACTTCACACATGTGTTGAAACCATGCGTCCTCTTCTCCGCTGCTTGCAAAATCCGGTGGTGGAACAGGTAGCTGACCTATGGGGTCCCCGTCGTATTGTTCATCCTCTGCCTCTTCAGTGGCAACCCAGGAGGCGTCCTTCTTGCGGTTGCGAACCCGTTGCTCAATGTCTGCACGCGAGCCCGTAGTGAATTCGCCTTGATGAAAGCCTTCTAGCCAAGCGATAGTTTGCGTACGAAAGTCATCCTTGTTCTCTACCAAACGATCGCGCATCTCTTGGGGAGAATAGGCACCTGCAATCCATCCCAGACCATGCAAATGCAACCGCTTTCGCCCTTGTTCTTCGACTGCACCATAATACGCTTCCGTTACGCCAAACAGTCCTTCTTCTCCGGTGTCCGCTTTCAGTATAATGGTGATAAACATGTCCACTAGCTTTTGGAAGAAACGGGCGGAAGCCACAGGATTAGACGTCGTTATTTTCAACCGCTCCAAATAAGGAGGTAGCTCCGGTACCAGCTGATCCAACTCAATTGCCACACCAGCTAAGTAAAGGCATAACGGATTCTTCTCACCGGGTGGTGCAAACGTGACGAACACACCTGGCGCACCAAATTCATACATCATGGAGTGCACCTCGTTGTTTTGGTATTTCTTCTGTGTCATCGATCCAGACACATGTGACGCGACATGATCGACGTATGAAAGAAGTTCAAAGCATGCAGTTTCCTGTGGCGTCACGGGTTTCATGTATCCTTCACGTCTGCCTCGCTCAATCAAGGAGTCGAGGGCCTCAAAATCCGCCTTCTCAAACTTGTCCGCGAGTGTGTCGAACTGGTTGCGCTTGGCCAGCAGATACCCACCAGTGTTACATTGCTTGATCTGCCTCTGGTTGAAGATCATGAAAGGAAAATATTCGTCTACTTGAAACCGTCGGTCATGATACATAAGCAGTGCGCGAACGTGTTCGATATGCGGTATCTTCTTGGTTATAGATTGGTTGTCGAAACCGCCTAAGCCGTAAGGATACAACCATGGAAACATGCCCGGATATACGTCAGGGTCTCTCCAAGAGTCTGCGGGTGTAGCGTCCTGACCGTACGCAATCACAGCGCCTCCATCACGAAGGTGACGCAAAGCAGTCGCAATCAATGATTTATACCCCATCGATGCGACCTCATCAGCGCTGACTCCTTGAACCGTGAGTAAACAGTCCTCGTCGGGAAGACCTTCAACATGTTCGCGTTCGTGCACCGCTAAAGTCTGCGCAGGAACATCAGCCGTTGATGGGTAGTGATACCATCCCACAGGAGGTGTATCATCAGGGTACGCCATCATATTTTCCGCGGAAAGCTGGACGTCGAAATAGGCAGAGTTGTTCACTTTCAGCCACAGAAGAGCTTCCCAGACGACGATCCTGCGGACGATGAACGGTGTTCGTTTGAAGTCAGAGACAAGAGGTGCAGTGGGGCCGGTGAAAAGTATGGCAAGAGTATCATACAAATCAGTTTTAGGAGGAGGAAGAACCGCTCTCAGTTTAGCCACTGGTTGAGAGAACACGACAGCATTCGCAGAGAGTCGATGCCCACCCTTGGCGACCTTAACTATACAAACGTTATGTCTATACCGCGCAATTACCAGCTTCTCAACGAAACGGAGTTTCTTCAGGCAGTCGGGGACATCTCCAAGCCACAGTCCATTGGCGAGGGCCATGCGAGGCATGCGATGCCGGCGCAACGCGTTCATACATTTGACGCAAACCATACAGGCCTTGCCGTTGTCCAATACAGCAGCCCTACACAGTATAGGACCAGCAATGCTTTGAATGGCGGTCTCCACGTCTGCACGAGGTTTACGAGTGATGCCGTCTACGACGAGCACCGCGAGCAAGGAGGAATCCAATGCCAACTCATGCTGACTGGAAGTCACTGTGAGCTGACCACATACAGCACATGGACTTTCGTTGACTGTACTGGCAGACGTAGCATCCCACCATTGTTTGACAAACCCTGCGAGCGATCGTTTCGAATGAGGCGCGGGAGGATAACGCGGTGCATGTTCATGGGCGGCAGAAGAAGGCACGCCATCAGAAGGAGGGAGAGGGGCCATCGAAGGCGAAGAAACAGGCTCCGCAGGCGAAGGCCACGATCGTGTGAGGTCGCTGTGGAACGGATTAACAACGCTATTATCAGGCCGCGAAAATACCGCCAATTGTTCGCATGAGGTGTTGCACACATGTTGGCGGACCAAATCATGTAGTTGTCCGACGCGCAGCTTACGCGACACATTCGGGATGGAATGCGTCCTAGCCACTGCAAGCAGGTTTATGCGACTCAAATTATGGGCGAGCTCCTTCACCGGCACGCGCACCACAACGAATGACAGATCGTCACCAGCTTGCGTCAATGCCGCCTGAGAGATCTCGTGCATGAAAAACACAAGATCAGCATCGTACAATTTATTGTAGGTACCAACAACAGTTTCAAAGTCCTTCAAATACCCCACAGGGAACGCACCGATCTTAACACCACCACCACAAAGAGTTGCAGGTCGTTTCAAAGAGTGATAGGAACGCACAAAGTCTGACACAGGACTGAAAGCAGAGTGGAATGCACGCGAACTGGCGGAAGGCCAGATCGATGTCAACGCAATGAAATCACACCACCGATCGCCTAAGCGACAGGTTGATAATGCACGCAGTCCGATTTGGACTGTCGCCACAGCGAGTACCTCTAAAGCCAGCGCGACGCCGGAATTGAAAATACCTGAGAGGAATGTCAGTTACTGCCACTGGAACAGAAGATAGATCGGCCTACGATGCTGTTTGGCTGTAAAAACCATCCGCTTCGGATAATGACCGGCCACGGTTGTTATCGTCATCATTGTACACGCCACCAAGAGGTCGCAGAGGATATGCGAGGACAGGTGGGCGAGCAACGCCGACAACATACACCGGCATGTAGTATGAAGAACGTGATCAAAAACTAATAAAAAAATCAGCTCTGTTGCAAAACTGAAATAATAATGCGCGTACCGAGTGGAAACATAATAGAACGAAGGTCTGTAGCTTGTACGATACAGCACTTGCGAAAGGGAGGTCGTGCAGCGAGTCAACGAAAAGTTACCGGCAACGCGCGGATTACGTAAGACGACGCAGAACAGCACACATTGCACATAGTTGACGAGATATAATTGGTGTCTACTTTAACAATACATGGGCGTGTGCTACTTCAGCTCAAATACATGTACAGGAAAACGGCGGGGCAGTATAGGGGCGCGCCCAGCTGCTGAATAAAAAGTTTGGCAATAAAAAGTCAGCAGTTCATGTTCTTTCTGTAGAAAAAGAGGACGTGAAGACATTACGGTGAACGATGGGCAGGAAGCGAGAGCAGACGGAACAGACGGCCAGCGACAAATAAGCAAACGGAGCGCTTCCAAGTGTGGCGCTCGCTCCCGAATGAGTTCGGCGGCAAGACCAAGGGGTTTCTCTGGCAGGGATTTGAACGTCAACCCTGCGTCATAAGGAAACACCCGTTTGACGCGATCGTACCGCTCTTCGGCGTCGAAGTCGTCACCGTCCACAGCGGGAACGAGAAACCTATCCATTTCAGCCAACTCCACGCGAAACCCGATGTCACTGACCTCCCAAGCGACTTCTTGCGAGAGGCGACCCCATCCACAGTCGTCCAGTGCATCAAGCGGGCGACCGAACCATGAGTCCGGAACTGGACATGCCACAATGTCGGCGGCGAACACTTGCTGAAAGATAGACGCGATTGCTCGTTTGGTCTCTGCGTGCTTCGATTTGTTGGCAGATGCAATTTCTTCCGCCAGGCGTTCGGAGGTGTTGAGATATTCGCGCCACTGAGGAGCTTTGAGAGGCACAATGACAGTATCCTTTTCGTGGCGACGTTCGAGAAGGTAGTACCAAGCGGTCCGCGCCCGTAGCCAATTTCGCACGAAGCGGCGCTGCCGATCGGGCGTATCAGAACAGACAACCAAACGCGCCTCCGGGAGCCAAAACGGCCATGGGGTAGAGGCGTGTGCAGCAGTGACGTCGACAGAGGCGAGTGCATGCTCCCACGTTGGAACAAGAGGCGGCAAATATCGATGGAGAAAGGGATGGAACTTGGCAAGCTCACTGGGGACCAAACCAGAAGCTTTGGATAGGGAGGTAGGGTCTGAGAACACGTCAACTCAAGACACCAACAGAAGAAAGGACAAAAACAAACTTACATGGCGCGAACCGATTGTTAACAGCCTGTGTACGCCTAATACTTGTAGAGCGTAAGGAAACGTGAGGCAACGGGTGAGACGCGTCGGCGTCAAGGTCAACGCCGTGAGTGGGTGTCGGTAAGGCGGAGTCAGAGAACATCCGGCGAGGTACATCCGAGTAATGAAATGCCATGGCGTTGATCCAACGTATGTGACTGTCGCCCGCCTGCGTGGTAATGGAATGAGTCCCTGCAATCTCAGACTGGTGACGGGCCAAAACGTCCGGATCGGCGATTTGAAGACACGCGACTGGAGGGATTGGAGATACACAGCTTTTGATGACATCAACGCCGGTCAGTCTGTCCGCAGTACGGGCATACCACACGGGAACACCTGCGTTAAACAGCGACTGCGTGAAAGGCTCAGACGTTGTGATACAGCCCATCATGGCGGAAGTGGGAGGTCATTTGTAGGTCGACGTAGGCGAAGGAAACAGCTTGAAAAGGCCGATATGCCAGTCCAGCCACGCACAAGTGTACAGATAAAAGCGCTGTACAGAGGCATGCTGTCGAACGAGGTCGCGGTATGACGCTGGAGAATCGAGCCGGTCGAGAGCGTGGCGCATACTGGACGATAACCAGGTCAACGTCCGGTCATGCGAGGAGGCGTCCGAAAAAAGTCTGACGAAGCAGGTAAGGTCTCGTACGAGTTTGACGAGGGGCCGGAGCGCATCCTCTGACACTGTACCCAACCCAGTAGTAGCACGAGGAACAGGCACGAAATCCGCAGGAGTGAGTACACGCCACATGCAAGCACGACTGTTGGAAGCGTCAGGTTTCTTCATGATCGCAGCGAGCCACGGAAAACGTGTGTCAACGGCAAGATTCTGGGGCCAGTGCAGGGGATCAGCGGCGCCATAATGACCATCAGGCATAATAGCGACGGTAATGAGACCGTACACCGGTTGGGGCACGAATTCCATGTTTGGCGATGACACAAAGTACTTGTCGTCAGCTGTAGGGCACCCAACAAGACCGTCATGCCAGTGTAGAGGGACTGCACACCAGTCAGGAGAGTGAGATTTCGATTTATGGAATCCATACCATCAGAGTGTGGCGAATACAACACCGAGGTCCACCAGCGATGCCCGGGCTCGCCGGCGAGTGGTGGTAACATGCACGCGACGGGGAACTAGATACAGAGACGACCTCGTGTGAACACAGAGGGCCATGTCAGAGAGCAAAACGAAGTGCGGTAACAAATGTGACCGCGGCGAGGAG
>JAAIFI010000384.1:0-26613 GCA_011032875.1 Phlebia tremellosa | reverse complement strand
TGCCGATTTATCTGAATAGATGGGGTTCCCACTGGGGTTCACTCTCCGTGATCATGATCGAATCACGCGCTGCGAGAGCTGAGCAATATTCGTGGTTCGCTCCCACACTCGCATTTGCACCCGTGGCTGTATCTGGATTTATACAGCGAATTGATGCCAGCCGCATCTGACAAATGGGAAGCACGGCGGTTTACATCAACTGTCGGTGTGCACGTATGCACGTATATCTGCCATTCGCCAGTGAGATAGGTGGGTGGGCACGTACGATGTCAGTGCGAACACTACGTAGCACTCATCGTGTACGCTTCGCAGATAGCGTTCGACGTTCGACGTAGAGTTTCTGTGACGCACTGACGCATTGACGCAGTCTGTCCAGAACCTATTAGATCGCGACGCACTACGTAGGCTAAGCCAACGCAAACGCAAACGCAAACGTGAGTTTCCGCGCAGCTCTGAGCTCATTCATAGTTCAACGTTCAATGATAAGGCTCATAACCTACCGCTCTACCGCTCTCCCGCTCTTCCACTCTACCGCCCAACCGCCCAACCGCATAATAGCCCAATGCGTCTCCGTATCTTCGTATCTTCGTATCTTCGTATCAATTGGTCTAAGACTCCTATGTCGTAGTGCGTATGAGGTATGAGGGATGAGGGGTGCAATGAGGCCGAACACGGAGCCCCACGCAGCCCACTAGGAAGGCTTATACATTGAGTTCAAAACTTCGGCGCAGTCACGGTGCGCAGATCCTTTCTCATGGCTCATTACAGGTTAGTGCAGGCAGCCTATCAGCCCATCACGCAGCACCCTCCGCTCCCCAAAAGCGTGTAAGCCAGCTAGCCAGCGACTCAATCTTGGTGCATGATGTTCTGGCCAGAGTAATTATCACTGGAACGGCTGCTGGCTGACCCGTCCCCCGTGTTCTCCGAGTCCGATATCATATCATCTTTCATTGCGCCGAGCACTCAGTACTCAGTACTCAGCAGACGCTTGCAATTGTGATGACACGGAAAACGGGCATGATTTACTGTAATGAGCAGTTTGTCTAAAATTTGGACGCTGTCGACATGTTACTCTCCTCGTACCACCGGTAAATCTGCTCAGTCCCCGTCCCCGCGCACGCCGCATGCCGCAGCCCCCTGCACGACATACGACATCCATCCAACATCATGCACACTGCACAGATATCAGCGCGCGGATATGTTGTGTTATGTTATAGATGGATCATGGAAGCGTCGACCTCAGATGAGAGATGGTACCTCCGCGGCTGGAGAGGGTTCGCGGCTTGGAGGTGGTTTGATGGGTAGTACGTATGGACGCCCGCCGCTTGGGTGGTCCAATTGCACGACTAATTGTAGGTATGGACGCCCGCCGCTTGGACGCTTGGATGGATCGTGGATGCGAGTCCGACTGACCAATGGTCCATATCAGCCGGGGGCGGGTCATGCACGCGTGCATCTGTGCATCAAGAAATCACGAACAGAGTGACGCGCCCGCGGGTGCATCATGCCAATGATAGGTGTATAGCGCGTCCATCCGTCCGCAGCGAGTTGTATATCACGTATATCACGTATATCAAACGGCTCAATCAGGAGCACAGCGCGGCAGGATGCGAGAGCACAGCGCGAGCATGAGAGAGAGCACAGCGCGGGCATGAGCTTTGCGGCTACACGAGAGAGAGCCCCGTGGGACAGGACAGAGAGACAAGCGTAAGTACTAAGACGCGCGCTGGGATTGGCCGGTGGGTGTGGCTTTGCAGCTGGCAGGAGAAGGTTCACGCTTTGTCTGCAACCTTGCAACCCTCCCAGTCTCCGATTCAGAAACTGCAGAAATATGTCGAGATCTGGGGCGGCTGCCGCTGCCGTAAATGCGTGTAAACGCGTAATTCGCAATAAGCTAACGAGCACACGGAGCAGCTTGTATTTGCCGGTGTGAAAGATCATAGATGCGGGCGAACGACATGCCTGGTATATAATTTTAGTGTTTACTGTACCATCTAGTGTTGACTATTTAGTGACTAGTCTGGGAGGGGAGGGCGGTCGGCGGTCGGCCGATCAGGGTCAAGGTGTATATGTGTAATAATCACAACGCATAATGAAGAATGAAGAACAAGGGCTGCCACGGCAAGCCTGAAGGAGGGACCTGGCGAGGCGGGGACCGAGGACGGGACGCTGCGAAGCGAGCGGCGGGAGCGATGGGCGATGCTAAAATGAAAAGCAAGGGGTGCTCTGTTCACGCGTGCGACGGCCGTGAAATTATCCTCGCAGGATGTACGACACCAGACATTGTACGCTACACCAGATACTGGATGATCGCACTGGATAACACGCATAGTGCACATTGAGGGATGCAGATAATGAGACCGAAATGGTGTGCGCGTGCGGATAGGCTGCCAGCTGCCGTGCGTGCGGACTGGTCGTTCTTCGTTGATCGCTGGGTTGATGCTGGGCTGATGGCTCTGTTGATGGGACGCCGTCCTGCTTGCCTGCTGATCAAACTCCCAATCTAGATGCGGAGGGCGTTTCTTTCGCAGCCTGTCTGTGCTCAAAACTGGGGCTGCTTTGCACAGCGAGACACACGCACGGCGCACACGACGCAGCACCGAACGCACGACTGCACGCAAGGATACAAGGCTGCTAGCACTACTCGTTGCACCCATCTACTCACCTGCTCGCTGCACTCACCGTCGACTGTCGCCCGCGTCTGCCGCCGTGTATTTGCACCCCAGACTCGTCTGCTCTCGCGAAGAAGGAATTTATGCCCCGGTGATCCCTGCTGCTCGGAAAAATTCTCGCCCTGCGCTCCCTTCTGCATCAATCCCTCTCTTTGTGTGCGTGCGCTTTGCGGCAAAAGACCCAAAGGCCCGAACCAAGACCAGCCTCCGCATGCTCTGATTGCCTGATCGCCTCTGCGGAAGAACGTCGAGCGGAAGCAAACCGTGCCCTCTGAATTACACACCACTCGCCGTCTGTGATTCCCTCACGCCCTTCGCCGTCTCCCCTTCCAAGTTTTCCAGTTTCCAAGTTCCAGCCGCCTTCCTCTCGTCCCTTCCACGACACGCCGCACGCATCGCGCAATGTCGTCAGGCCCAGGAGACTCGCATTTCTCGTCCCAACAACAACAGCAGCATCCCGGACAACAACAACAGCAGCAGCAGCAGCAGAGCCAATGGCCGCAGCCCCCGCACCTCCTCCCGCCGCCCCACACCACCTCCTCCTTCCCCTCCCCCTCCTCGCCCTCCTCCTCCCTCAGCGACCAGCACTACACGCCGTACACCTACAACCCCCCCTCCTCCGCGCAGTCCGCCAACGGCGTCGGTGTCAGCGTCAACGTGGGCGGGGTGGGCGTGGGCGAGATGGGCGACCGCACGGCGCTCTCGCTGAACCTGTCGAGCCTGAGCGTGACGAGCCCGACGAACCTCTCGCCGATCCACCCGAGCGTGTCGCCCATCACGCCCATCAGCCCCTCGAACGCCGCGCTCCACACCCACTCCCATCCCGCGCACCACCACCCGCATCAACAGCAACAACACCCCTCCCACCACCAGCAGCACCAGCCGTTCCAGTTCGTCCCGCCCGGCGCAGAGGGCCGGTACGACGACGGTGCGTACGACTACGCCGGTAATGGAGGGGGTAATGGAGGGGGAGGAGGGATGGGGGGCCGGGATAGGCGGCTGACGAGCTCGCGCTCCTCGTCCTCCTCCGAGAAGAGCGTCCCGCGCAAACGGAGCTTCACCGCCGCGGGCGCCGTCGTCGAGGAGGCGGCCACCCCCATCTCGTCCGCGAACGCATACGGCACCGGAAACGGGAACGGGGGCGGGGGCGGGGGCGAGGCGATGGACACGGGCGCGTACGAGCAGGACGACGTGATGGGGTACGCGGGGCTCGACGCCGAGGGCAGCCCTGTGGACGGGAACTCGAGTGGGGGCGAGCAGGACGACGTGCATATGGGCGGGGGCATGAAGGATGGGTTGGGTGCTGGGGTGGGGGGAGGCGGGATGCATGGAGGGGTGGGTGGGGGTGGAGGANCTGTGGACGGGAACTCGAGTGGGGGCGAGCAGGACGACGTGCATATGGGCGGGGGCATGAAGGATGGGTTGGGTGCTGGGGTGGGGGGAGGCGGGATGCATGGAGGGGTGGGTGGGGGTGGAGGAGGGGGGAGCATGAACGTTATTGGGAAGCCGCTGGGGACGAATAACTTCGTGACGAAGCTGTATCAGTGCGTGCTCTTTCGGTTTCGCTTGTCTTGCTTTTATCGGTATATTGACCGTTTGGCTACGCTTTTTTTTGCTTTATTTCCCGCTTTTCCGTGGTTTTACACGCGATATCTGCAATGCGTATCCCGACTCGCGCTGCAACTCACGACGCACGATGAACAGAATGATCAACGACCCCAAGTCGGCGCAGTTCATCAGCTGGACGGAGCTCGGCACCAGGTAGCTATCTCTCTCTGCCCCTACCCCCACCTCCTTTCTCTTTTATTATCTTTCTGCGCGTCGCATGCCCATTGCCCACGCTCTCGTGTCCTTGAATTGTAGCTTCGTCGTGTCGAACGTCGGCGAGTTCAGCCGCACGATATTGGGTTCGCATTTTAAGCATAACAACGTGCGTACCCTGCTTCTGTCATTTCTTTAAGCAATGTAAACTGACGCGCCGACTCGATATGCGTTTGTTTGCGATGGGTGGTGTAGTTCTCGAGCTTCGTGCGCCAGCTGAATATGTACGGGTTCCACAAGATCAACCGCGTACGTCCCTCCTGCCTCTCAATTCCCCCGCGACGTTATCGCCACTGACACGCTAACCCTGCACACGCGACACAGACCCCACGCGCCCAACGCACCTCCGCCGACGTCCAGACCTGGGAGTTCTCGCACCACAAGTTCCTGCGCGGCCGCCCCGACCTGCTCGAGGAGATCAAGCGCAAGGCCCTCGAGCCCGACCCCTCCATCAAGCACCGCGTCGAGCTCCCGGGCGAGGTCGCCGCGCAGCTCACGCAGATGAGAGATGATAATCGGAGGCTGGTGCATGCGCTGAGTAATGAGCGGATTAGGATGGAGCGGTTGGCGGGCGTGACGAAGGGGCTGTATGATTGTGTGGGGAAGATGTTCCCGGGGGGAGGTACGTGCGCGTGTCCTTGGTTTTGTGAAGGAACTGACGGTCTTGTTTCTATCCTCGTAATACCAAAAAACTAACACTACACAGTGCCATTCCCATTCCCAACCGACCTACTCGAATCGCACGACAGCCCGAACATCATGGTGACCTCCCCCACCGCCTCCGGCGGAATGGGCCACTTCCCCCCGCCCCTGCACACGCTCTCCAACCCCTCGCTGCACTCCCTGCACTCGCTCTCCCCCGGCTCCTCGCCCACCGCGCCCGAGTTCCCCTCCGCGCACCACACCCCGCACTCGCTCTCGCGCCAGCACTCCTTCCAGCACATCCCCGAGTACGCGCAACCTTCCTTGCCCGCGCACCACCTCGTGAGCACCGCGCGCTTCGAGGGCGGCGGCGGGCCGCCGAGCCCGGGCCCGGGCCCGCTCGACGCGTTCGACGACGTGCAGGGACGGAAGCGCCAGCGCACGGCTGCGGACGAGCATCATATGGGCGGCGGCGGCGGGGGGAATGGCGGCGGGGGTGGTGGGGGGAATGGAGGGGGGAGGAAGGGGAGCAGGGCGAGGAGTGATAGTGCGCCGCTGGGCGGGTACAGTCTGAACCCGGGCTGGCCGACGACGCGGCCGAGGAGCGGGAGTGGGCTGCAGAGCCAGCCGCAGAGTAGGAGTGGGAGGAGGGATGAGTTGCCCGTGCCGAATATTGGGTCGTTGTCGAGGGGGCATCTGCCGATGCTGTCGATCCCGGGGCAGAAGCAGTCGTCTAGCTGAGCGCGTTAACCCGTGCGGCGAGGCGGTGGAGAGAAGAGGTGGAGAGGCGAGGAGGTGAAGAAACGCAAACGCAAACGAATGGCCGTCCTGTTTCTCTGTCTGTGGTCTGTGTCTGCGGTCGTTGAGATAGGACTAAACGGTATGTAAAAAAAAAAACCCTTGAAGTGGTCTGGAACTCCCTGCTCCTTGTGTCGTTTCTTTCCTTCACATTTTTGTTTTCATTCCTTGTATGTTGGGTATAGGTCGTTCGTTCGTGGGCTCCCTCGACTTTTTTTGCTTCATCCGTTCACTCCATCTCCATCCTCTGTGTATCCCCCGGCTTCCATCGTGTCACTCATCTCATCCCCGCTTGTTTGTCAGTGCCCGTGCTCAGGTTCCAGGTTATACCGTCTGTTGCAACTCGTTGGATTCCCCCCCCGATTCCCCCTCAATTTGCACATACCACTTCACAAAGATTCACACTCTTACGTCTCCTTTCTTTCTTTCTTTTTACTTGCTTCATCCGAGACCTCCGTTACAGTTCACGGTTTACATCTACACTTGCTTCCTCTCCATCTACCCGCGTCCTCCGTCCAACCAATTTGTTCACGTTCACACTGCGCATATTCCCCCCTGCCCATTCCGATACCATGCGCTCCCATCACCCTTGTTTCTGCTTGCTTTAGCTTTACGTTTACGTGTGTGCGCGGCCTGGAGGCTCGGGCCCTCTGGCTTTTTCCGTCCTGTCTTCCTTTTTTCTGTTTCTGTTTCTGTCGTTATCTCAGCACCCTAGATGTGTCGTACCGCTACGATTGGGCTTTTCCACACTCGCGTCGCACCGTCTCCGCGTGCCCTCCCCAAGATGCCATATGCCATAGCGGGGGCAATATGTCTGATAAGTCTGGAGATTTGAGAGAGGTAGATGATGCCATGATCAATGCATGATGCATGATGCATCACATGCTTTGGAGCGCTCTCAAACGGCGTCTGCATTCGTGATTCTTACCACCACCAGCCACCACCACTACCAGAGCTCGCTTGAGATTTTGTTCAGTATTTTCCTCTGTTAGCCGTGATTCACATCAACATCGCTCAACGACCGTCGACGGTGCCGCCCTCAGGCTCGACCCTTGATATATACCTGTACTCTGGTTTGTTTTTGACAATGGCCACGACAGCTCCCGATTATCGTGCATTCAGCCTCGAAGAGATCGAAGCTTTCGGACTGCCTTCCGACGTAAGACAGTAGGATCCTGCTTGATGAAGTTAACCAGAGCTGAACCGCCATATTCCTAGCCACGCGTGTTCGACAAGGACGCCCCGCAGATGTCGGAACGGTGGCGATCTCCAGAATATGAGCCCACTCTGCGAGCCTTGGGCGCATACATGTATCCGCAAAAATCGTTTGAAGAGGCGAGAGAGATCTTTCACCAGACACTGAACGAGTTGGAGGAATATGCTACCACACACCCGGTGAGTTTGCATCGGAAACTAATGTCCAGTGTGAAAACTGATTGGCTTTCCAGGAGAAACCTGGTCCTGGAACCCCTGTCGACGTTATACCTCTACACAACGGTCTTCAGCTGGTGTGTTGGTCAGCGGGACACGGGGAGACCTTCATAGGATTCTATGATACCTCCCTCAAAGAACACATCAACCGACCGGACAACTATGCACTTCATAGCTCGGACCCGGATAAGTACCCGACAGCGAAACGCCTCAAGTCTGAGGAAGACACCTTCGGTGTCCACCGTGACCAGCTCCGCCCCGGCGCGGAAAAGTATTGCTTGAGAGGCGGGACGCATGTCTACGTTGCTTGCTCGGGGCAGCAGACCATCCACTTCTGCGTACCCACGTATTGGGAGGGCGATCCGCGCACGGTGGAAGCTGTGCCGTCTTTTCTGGGTTAGGAAACGGTCCAGGTTTGTGATCGTCAGAGGTAGCGTCGACCCGCGCGGGTTGGTGCTGAGGGTACCCGCCGCTAACCGCCGCCTACCTGCCGCACCCACGCTCAACTTCGATCATGTTTTGTCAATTGTCTCGCTCGATCCCTCCATTATCAGTGGCCCAGTGGCCGTTTCACGCCGACTACTACAAGACGGTGACTGTCTCTCGCGCCGTGCACGCGTGTTGCGTGTCGACCGCTTCGCGTCGACTGCCCGTTGCGCTGTGCGCGATCTGCCCCGTTTCTCTGCGGGTAGCTGTTTTCTCGACGTGTCTGGCTTCTTTTCTGTCGTTATCTCAGCATCCTAGATGTATCATACCGCTACGATTGAACTTTTCCACGCTCGCACACCTGCATCGCGGCACCGTCTCCGCGTTCCCTCCCTCATGCCATACGCCTTGTGCGCGGAGGCAATATGTCTGATAAGTCTGCGGAGGCCCAGTGAGATTTGAGAGAGGTGATGATGCTTGATGCATAGCGTGCGTGCGCGTGATTTGCTGACCGCTGACAATATTGATAGTGATACGCTTTCGTTCCTTCTCCCCGCATCTTGCATCTTGATAGTATTGACTCGTGCCGCTTGTGATGAGTCCGTGACGGGATCGCATCAGCGAGAGGCAATGAGGCACTGGGCAACAGGCTGCAACGAGGTGTTCGATGTTCGCACAGGGCGAAGCAGGTGATAGTGGTGTCACTGTGGGGTGGTACACACTACACACAGTGTGCGCCGCCCGTTTCCTATACATGTGTACATAGACACCAACTTTGCATCGCCTCCAGAAGGCAGAAGGCTTCGGAACGTGATGCAGGCATGCGAGGCGCAGCAGCAGCGGTGTGCATTGACTCGGACAAACCTGCACACTTGCAGGGCGGTTCACGGTTCGCAGGTTCGCAGTTCGCACCCTATATTGCGCGGATTGCACGGATTGCAGCGTTCTGCAATCGTGCCTCGCGCGGTGGTGGTACCTCCGAGGACCATGGCGAACTGCCATAGGATCGCGCCTGCAAACTGAGATGGAGAGATACGTGTGGGATGACTGCTTGCTCAGCGCACACACACGAAGTCTGTTCTTGATTCTGAGAGTGACAGTTGTTTTCTGATACTTGATACTGAACACTCTTCCCGGTGTGCTGAGCCCGTGCAGTGTGTGTTGGCTAACAATGAGACATCTGGGACGGCAGCTGCGATCCAGGGTGTGTTGGCTCCTGTCGAACGTACACCCCTGCCGCATATGGACGCACACTAAATAAGCGCGCGTACTCTCGGAGGACAATACTGCATTCGCCGACGCATGCTCTGACACGCACTTTGTCTCGCGAAAGGTGTGTGCTGTCGCCGCTGTAGTTTTGTTGGCAAACCGATGTCTATAGAGTGAACAGGACGAAAGCAACAGGGAACCAACTCCAGAGGTGGATATACTATATTTGCAGTGGCAGGCAAGACATATTGAAGGTGCTACTGGTAAGTAATCTAGATGGCCTTGCTCTTGACAAGCTCTGGAGGACCATAAGCACGGGGAGTGACCAGGGCAAAGTAGGAGACTTACGCTCGACTTCGGAGATGGCACCAGCAAGGATATCACGCTGGGTCTTCTCGTCACGGATACTCTTCAGGACGTTGTCGATCACAGTCCTAGCAAGCTCCGCCTGCTCGTTTTCCTTCGCCTGCTGCTCGTAGCGCACCCAGCTGTCGAGCACGGCCTTCACCTCCGCCGCGAGGGCCACGTTCTGGCGCTGCACGAAGATCTCGTTCTCGAGCCGCGCCGTCTCCTTCGACTGCGCAAAGAGGGCCTGCGTGATCGACACGACGTCCTTCATCTGCTCCACGCTCGCGATCCGGTCCTTCACCGCCTGCGTGTGCTCCGTCCGCGAGGCGTTCAGCAGGTCCTTGATCTTCTGCACGTGGCCCTCGGCCCAGTCGCGGTACGGCTCGCGGATGCTCTGCAGGACGATAAAAGCAGTCTGATCAGACACCCCGCCGCACACACGAGACGAGACGACATAAAAGGACGACGCGAACGCACCTTGGCAATGAACGAAGCGAGGACCACGAATCCGACCGCGATGACGGTCTCCTCGTTCACGACGTACAGCTCCTGCGAGATGGCCGCCGCAACGAGACCGGTGCCCAGGATGACGGACCCGGTCTTGGTCACCAGGTTGGGCGAGGACGGGAGCTTGTTGATGAGTTCGGAAGCGCGCTCGGCGGGAGGCGGGGGATTGGAGGCCATGCCGCGGCTGCATCGTCGTCCACAAATTGATACCACGCAGATATTAGACTACTCATCAGCACCGACCAGACAGGGAGCGTCGCCAAACGGAACGTACGTTGCGAGTACCCGAGGCACGGCTGCGACCGCACGCGGTCTAACTGTACATTTCCGTGTTAGGTATCGTTATTTACACAGCATTGCAGCTACCACAAAGACGGAACACGTACCAGCTGCCCGTAGAGTGTTGGCAGCAATCCTGGATGCCATTTGGTTCGTGGAGGACGGAGTAGAGCGAGAGGTCGTCGAGGTGAGTGTATTGGCGCCGTGTGCCAAATCCGCCCAAACACCGGCCGACGCCTCCCGACTTCTCACGAAGCTCACACGACGCGACGAAGACACTGCTAAAGAATGCATACATAACGAAATGTCGATAAATACATCAAATACCCATACATGATATGTCTGCAGTATACTGCAGTGTGCGAATTACGGATACAGTCATGATGCTTGCGATGTGCGTGATGAAAGCGAGGACACAGAGAGAAAAATCCGGAAAGCGTTACGAGAGCGAGGACAACAGTTACGCGAGCGGCGAGTGCGAGAGCAGAGACAGAGAAATAGAGAGTATCAAAGCGATTCGTCAGGTGTCGGGAGAGGCAAAGTCGCATTGAAATTCCAGGCCATCATGGAAAGCGCCTGGAGTGACGAGGGCACAGTTATCGATCTTAATATGCTGAAGAGTCTTGAGAGTAGCACGAAGAGACATTCGCGGTACAGGTTTTCCGGCTGACTCAGAGACAAGAATCCTGTACATATAGAGTCAGGAATAAGACAGGTACTTATGGAGGGTGCATTGCGCCACATACGTCCGTCTTGGCAAGTCCGGTAGAGACTTTGATTTCCTGACGAAATGCACCGTCAATGAGGACTTGCGTTTGTTCCCCTGTATTTCTGAAAGGTCGATATGTGGTATCTTCCGTTCCTGCGGCAGCTGGGGGTTGGCAGAGATCGGAGGTACATCGCGCACGAACTTGACACGAGACATCGCCAAGATATGCATATCCTTTAGGTCATTCATCTCTTGTTTCATAGTGCGAGCTTTCTTGCGTGGTGGCTCGGGGCTCTCAGGCACATCTTGAGGCTGATAAGGGCGTTTGATTGGGAGCAATTTGGGAGGTTCCTCAGGGCTTCGATGAATCTGGCGGAGCGGGGTCTTGGGCAGAAGCGGTTCCGTTACATTGATATCTGTGCAACCTAGTATGTGCGGTCAGAATGATAAATAGTCAGCTAGGGTGATCATGATATCATTACCATTGAGTACGTATGGGGCTATGGGAATGCGGAAATTGGCTATAGCAGCGTTGACGATCCAGTTTGCGCTGAAAACCTTTCATGACAATTCTAGCCATTTAATGGACGCTCTTCGACAATCCACGTACAGGTACAGCTTTCCGCACGAGACTGCAGGATGACACGAGATCTCAGTATTCTTGCATCCTCCAAAAGATGCAACGGCATACCTGGAAACCCACGAGTCCGACATCGCACTGCAGAATACGTACATCTTACTGATGTTATCCTTCGGAGACTTCCTCAGTTTTCCGCCATTTGCGACTGTAAAGCAAAATCAGGCGACACGCTTCACGGTATATGCACCATATCTCTGTCCACATGAGACCTACCCCAAGTTTCTTGTATAGAAGGAGGCACTTCTGGGCTGAAACAGGCTGTAAAGGTATAACGTAAGAAACCACGGATGGAAGCTCACAGACATACCTTCACCGTCGAAAAGCATAGTCCCGATTACTTTCTGGTGTATAGAAATGTATTACCAAATATTCTCGGTTTTATCTTCGTGTATATCTCGCGTATAACACGCCAGAGAGGGCAAATGTCCCTATAAGTGGTGGGCCGTGGCGGCCTTGAGGCAACCTGAGAAAAAGGCGCTTGTGTTGGCGGCGCGCGCGCCGCGCGCATGTGCTAAAGCGACCATGAATCTTATTTCACTTGAACATGCACCAGCATCATCCCTAACCAGGCCAGACACCTTGCAGTTATCTCGTGCCCCATGGAAACATCGTTTGTTACTCGTGTTCAACGCCCTGAATTGGCTCGGACAGATTCGAGTGGTGGAGCTTCCCGAGGCGAAAATGGAGATAAAGAAAAGAATGATAATCGAGGCATACAACCAGTGAGTACTTTGTGGTGCATTTTATATACTTGTGAGTTGACTCATCTTGCTAGGGCCCAACTGCTCAACGCAATGTGCGATATAAGGAGAAGTGGGTTCTTGTTGTTCTTTGAGACGCAAGATACGCTAACAAGAGGATGGCACCAGGTTTCAGAGCTTGAGAGACAAGTACGAACATGTCATCAGCGTGAGTATGCCAGCATGTCTCGAAAGATTCGGCCAAGCGTCTATAACAGTTTAGAACCCGTATACTTGCAGACACATGAGAAATACGAGAGAGAGCTCGCAATTGCCAACAGGAAGATCAAAGATCTCCAGAACGAGTGCAAGTGCGTGTTCTTCTATGTCGTAGCTTCACCAGAAACCTAATCCCATCCCATAGTCTGTTACTAGATGCAGTCGATATCGCTGTCCCCGGTCAGCCTACGCTGCAACATTACTTGAACTACGACCCAGTTCCACCTTACATGGCGTCCGCACCATCGACATACATGGTGTCAACAACTGCCACGCCGGTGCCTCACCCGCCCCCACCTCCACTTCCGCGAGAGCCGTCCCCTCCCCCCTCCCAGCCATCAGTTCCGTCTAGATCGCATTCAGGGACCGACGTGCCGCACACGAATGGCTTGAACGGTCATTAGTGCATTGTGAGTGCTTGGCTATGCTTCTAAATGTACGTTGATAAATAATCGATGTTGTGGTATAGGTGATGATCATATGATCAGTCTCGTTCTCTCCTGGGATACCCTGTTTTTGTACGTAATGCTATGTAATGTTAATGTATTTTCCTTTGGCCTATTCCACTTGCTCTGTCGGCTGCCACCAACCTCATGGAAACTGCCACGACGGCATATCGCAGCCTCTAGAATATTGTCACCTCCAATTAGAATTTGAGGTAACATCACTGCGAAATGGTAAAATAAATTCTACATTGCATGGAATCAACTCAATGCATAGCTGAACTATCTCTTTAAACGGTCATCTTCTGTCATGATACTGCGAATGAAGGGAACGATCTGCGACTTTCCGCGGCGGCCGGCGTGAACATTTCCATCAATGCCTTCAGATTCTCCTCCAAACGATCCAGGAGTAGTAGTCAAGTACAAATTGACCAAGGATCTCCAGCAGCCGCACGGGAGCATGCAAGCATACCTTCAATGTGTTGGCGGATTCGAAGGTACGAAAAATCTGTCCCGCTAAGTACGGGCCTATCCAGACCCCAGTCCAGATATGAGTCAAGAAATGGAGGTGTCAAGGGGCTCCCGGATTGTACCCGCCGCAAGAGTCGGTTCCGCCCCTCCGGGTCGTAAATAGATATCATGCATGAGTTTAGCAGTCGTTGCACGGTTGTGGCATGGATCTGGTCTCGTTGTAGATTTCGCTATGTGATGACGGGGAGGAATTTGTTGTACACATAGACTCGAGAGTACGGAGTATATCATCATGCTTAATAAACCAGAGGCAAACGATATCAGACAACGAGAATATCGGTGAACCGAATATAGGCAATGAGGATACTGTGTACATCTTCGGTATTTAGGAGACCGGCAGGGAAGTGGACGTTCTTCCGCTCGACGGGCTCTGGCATAGTTGCAGCTATACCGAGAATGACTCCCAGGTCCAAGCATCCTGCGCGCACGCCCAGCATTGCCCATTGTAAAGTGACAGATGACGACCGCGGAGGAGCAAGCACCATTGGTAGATAAAATTGTTGGAGCATGAATGATACTGTGAGGATCAGGAGGAGAGGATAGGGAAGGAGGATCGGAATGATGGCGACGGCCAGGACAGTTGGATTTGCTCAGCGTTTCCACTAACACGACCATATTCCCCACCATCTATGTTGAGCTCATACCGATGCACCAGAGTGATATTTGGACTGCCATGATATGCACCGATCTCCCAGTTCGCTCGGTCGCGATGGCCCATTGCGCCTGGTGCGGGATTCATCCAATCATCCATCCACCGAAACTGAAGGCGCACTATGGTAACAGTGGCAGAGTGACATGGTGTGGGTCCAGACCAAAAGATGGTCTCATTCGGATGAGGGAACCAAACCGTTGAACGAAAAGGTGCTCAAAGACGGAAAGACGTCCAGGCACTGTATCCGTAAAGTTTGAGCTATCTCCAGCTTTTCGCTCTCGGTCCATCTCTTTCTCGGTTCGGGCTCTCTCCAATAAAAATCAATTGTGCCTTCCCAAGGTGTATATGCTCGGCTGTCATCCACGACGTGCAGCGCAGACAAAGCATGTATGAGACTGAACGCTGTAAGCCATACTTCCAAGTCCTCGGGTGTGACAGCCGACCGCAATCCGGAATTGATCTGAATGAAGAGAGTTTGCACACGGAAAATGGGCAATAAGGCGACGAAAGCTGGCACGATATGCAAGTCGTAGAGGTGGTTGAGATCTAGGCCTATGAAGAGCATAGGGCAGTCCGGCGGGAGCATGACTCGGGAGCCTCGATTGGCATCTATTGACGACAGCCCCTTCAATTGAATAGATCCGGACAACATTTCTGCTACGGAGAATTGAACGAGTGGACTAGGAGAGGGATTATCGGACAGTCTTGCCGAGAGTATATGGGCAAGCAAGTTCAATTCGGCCTGATTTGTGTGCTTTATATCTGCTCGAAGACGTGATAGCTTAGGTACCACGATATGAGACAGGAACGAGGCGATACAGGGGGTTGTCCCAGTGAGCGTTAGGCTCGAGAGAGACAGGGTGTGATAACTGAGTATCTGTGAGCGCGCTGGAGGCAAATCGAAGTACAAACTCTCGAGGATGGGAAGCTGTTCGAAGACTTGTAACAGCTCTGCCATTGGTGGGATTGGCCCGGGGGAAAACGAGGGGAGAATGATGGCACGGAGCGTCCGCGGGAAAGACACTACGTCTAGGGACAATCCCGTACAGTGGTTAACCATCAACACTTCAAGATTTGGTGCCCCGAGTTCTCCGAAAAGCTCGCGCATGTCATATTGAAGACTACCGGCGAGGGTAAGAGTGAGATTGCGTAGTTGAGGGGCGCCCGATGCAACGGGAAGATAAGAGCGAGACCCGACATTCAACTCCAAGTCCCGGATGCGGTGCATCTCGCATGCAAGAAACTGTGATTGTTGAGCACGGATAGCGGGGCTACTTGTTGACAGCGCAAAAACCGTGAGCGGTGCCTGCTTGGATCGTAGCAGGTATTCCTTCAATCCACGCAAGTAAGTCTTCGTCTGATCGCCGGATCTGAAATCAATTCGGCTCCATAGAGTGGGGGAGGCGAGAGCCACTTGACGGAAAAAGTGACAGACATGGGTCACTTTGATCCATTCCTCAGGGTTCCAGTGGAGGAAAAACGTGTTTTGATAATAAACAAATATCTTGACGAGTATCTCTGGAGGGATACGCATAATTGGTGCTGATGAGTTACGCTCGCGGTTTTTCATGGCAAGGGCACGTCCGTTGGGGTTCATCCTGCGAACGTGCAGGAACAACGATTGAAGGCACTATATACGATAGCGGGACATTTCACGGTCACCACCAGATATCAGGATGATTGAACTACTCACTCGATGGAGAGCTCGATAGCAGTGGCGACCCATCAGATGTCAAGAATGTCAAGCACTGGCACTACTTGAACCAGGAGGAGGAGGAGAAAATCAGGTCTCCACAAGGATGGGTGGTGGAGGTGAGGGAGATCCCCATCCGAGTGCAGACAGATCTATAGGGAGCAGGGGTATCAGCGCTTGGCCGGACTGGGCTCCAGAATGCCGGCCCGTTTGGCAGCCGTGGTAATATGAGGTCGCGCACATCTCAGAAGACATGATGCAGAGGGAGCAGAAGCCCCCAGAGATACTGTTGAACAACAGTCCGTGTCAGGACACGGACAGATAGATAGATGACGGGCACGTACTACGAAGTGTCATGACACATGTCCGGAGAATGCAGTGCGAGAAGAGACATCGCAACCGGCGACAATGAGCATTAGGGGTGGGAGATCCGCCAGATAGCCACGTACTCGTCTGCGTAGCATTTGTCTCGCAATCTGGCCGGTTTAGCTCTAGAGAACGGATGCCCTATAGTGGTTGGCAAAAAACCTCAACTGGGTGCTTGCCATGTTTTCGAAGAAGAGGCTTGTATTTTCAGGTATTATCCCGAAACAATTTGCTTTCGTTATTCGGATAGGTGATTGCTTCACCGCTAGAGAGACCGACTACACCCTAGACAGGACGATACGCCTTGAGAAGCGGCAATATATATCAAGTCCTGGGGCATCCACACTGCAAAACTCCAATGGCACTATCCATCCGGAGATGTTCAAATAATGTTCTCCATGGTGGTTTTGCAGCGGAACCCACGAGCGACACGCCACTCGCAGGAGGATGCGTCTGCAGCGGCCTCGTGGCAGTCAGTATATCAAAAATTGGGACGCCACGAGCTCGGGAAAGTTCGCTTGCTACACGCACATATCAAAATTGAGCCATGAGGTGAAGCTACAAAGTTCTGTCAGTTAAGAAGATACGCTATGAAGCAAAGACATCTTACCGCCGCTCCCAAACGATATATATGGATGATATTTATTTATTCCTATCTGATCCCTTTCTCTACGGGCACTTATAAGCACCACTTGTTCAGTTGTAAGTAAATATGTAGTAGAATTTTGAGCTTCGTGGCTGGAGGCTTGAACACGAGGGGGAACGTGCAGATCAACTGCAGATCGGTATCCGGGGTTAGACGCCGTAAGTCAAACAACGCCAAACATTGGCGGGTGAGGGCGTGTTGCAGCGGCACGCGCAACTTTACAATTCTTGACGACGACTGCGACGACTCTTTCTTCACGACCAACGGTAAAACATGGACGCCGACCTCATAAAGCTGGTTAACAAGCTCCAGGATACCTTCGCTAACCTTGGTATGTCAATACGATGTCGTGACCATTCTCAGTACTCAACTTGTCTTTGTAGGCGGGGAGCTTGATATGCCCCAGCTCGCTGTGGTACGTGAACAAAGTCATTTTAACGGTAGAGCACTGGGTGAGGGACTGGACATTTAGGTTGGCAGTCAATCAGCGGGTAAATCTAGTGTACTCGAGACGTGCGTTGCTATAACATTCACAATCTACCCTATTCTAATCGTGCAAAAAGCATCGTCGGACGCGACTTTCTCCCCCGAGGGCAGGGTATCGTAACAAGGAGACCTCTAGTTCTCCAGCTTATACATACGCCCGTACCCGACCCGGAGCACACCACCCAAACGTACACGGAATGGGGCCAATTCCTGCACATTGACAAACGTTTTACGGACTTCGACGAAATCCGCAAGGAGATCGAACAGGAGACGTTCCGTGTTGCAGGACAGAACAAAGGCATTAGCAAACTGCCGATTCACTTGCGGATATATAGTCCGGACGTGCTCGACCTAACCCTCGTGGATCTGCCAGGATTGACAAAGATTCCTGTGGGAGACCAGCCGAGCGATATAGAGCGACAAATACGGAGTCTCGTTCTCGACTACATCTCAAAGCCAAACTGTGTCATTCTAGCCGTCTCCGCAGCCAATGTGGACCTCGCGAATTCAGAGTCGTTGAAGTTGGCGCGTTCAGTCGATCCTCAAGGACGACGCACGATCGGTGTTCTCACGAAGCTGGACTTGATGGACGCGGGTACGAACGCGTCGGACATTCTAACGGGCAGGGTGTATCCTCTCAAACTCGGTTTCATTGGTGTGGTGGGCCGCAGTCAACAAGACATCCACTCTGGCAAGAGCATGGCAGATGCGATGGAAAGCGAGACAGAGTTTTTCCGGAGTCATGGGGCGTACAGGAACATTGCGCACAAGAATGGCACGAAGTATCTCGCGCGGACACTCAACCAGGTGTTGATGAATCATATACGTGATAAATTGCCGGATATGAAAGCGAGACTGAACACCCTGATGGGGCAGGCGCAACAGGAATTGAACTCCTTCGGCGATTCTGCTATCTACGGTGATGTAAACCAGGTATGTTATATTCCAAACACCAACGACCAGGTCGCCGACACCTTTGTCCTATATAGCAAGGAGGCCTAGTTCTTCGGCTGATGACTCAATTTGCGCGGGACTTTGTCTCCTCCATTGAGGGTACAAACTTGAACATCTCCACAAAAGAACTCTCAGGTGGAGCACGGATATACTATATATTCAACGACGTCTTTGGAAATGCATTGGCATCGATTGACGCGACGCATAACTTGGACAATCAGGATATTCGCACTGCTATCCGCAACTCAACAGGCCCTCGACCAAGCCTATTTGTCCCAGAGATAGCATTTGACCTATTGGTCAAACCCCAAATCAAGCTACTCGAGGCACCTAGTTTGCGATGTGTCGAATTGGTCTACGAGGAACTCGTCAAGATTTGCCATAATTGCACTAGCGCGGTACGAGTACAGTGTTATGGCATGTTTTTGCTTAACTGAATATGTACCAGGAGCTGCAACGTTTCCCACGTTTGCATGCACAACTCATTGAGGTTGTCTCCGAGCTTTTGCGGGAGCGTCTTGGCCCGGCGACAGAATACACGCAGAGTCTGATTGATATACAGACAGCGTATATTAACACGAATCACCCAGCATTCATCACTGGCTCCGCAGCTGCTGCTCAAGCGGCAACTCAAGCACCACCAAAACATGCAGCACCTCCACGGGTAAGAAATGCCTCTAAAACTTGTTATTCCGACCTGACCTCTTGACCACCAGCCATCATCAGTTGAGCCTGTGAACGGTGTCGCCTCTACGGACGACGCGGACGATTCCGCAGACGACGCGGGCAGTATAAATAGCCTTCCACCACATCGTGCAAACGATACACGGTCCGTCTCCAGCACGGTGCACGACCGCGCGCGCTCCACCCCGTCGGGGCCCGCTGCCGTCGCTGCTACCTCCGCGCGCCGGCCCAGTTCTCCCGCACCCAAGGCGCCACACCATCACTCGCGCCACGCCGCGCAGCCGCAGGCGGGGACGAGTGCGGCCAAGGAAACTTTCCTGAATTACTTCTTCGGACAGAACGGGCCCGGCCCCTTGGCAGGTGCCAGCGTCGACCGTGCAACCGCAGCAGGCATGTCCACCATAACGCCCGTTGGGCGGGACCTCTCCGGCAGCGACCCTGCGCTGCAAACAGGACTAATGGCAGGAAATCGGAATCTGGAAGGAAACAATGCGGCCTTTGACATGAAGAGTCTAGGGAAGCATATTGAAGCCATCAGCGTCCGTGGTTCATTTGATTTATGGGCGATTCGAGTCGTGCTGATAATGTCCGTCCCTCATAGACGTCAGAAGGAGGCCCGCAATTAACGCTGCGCGAAGAAATGGAGACGAACTTGATCCGTTCGCTCATTGCCTCCTATTTCAACATCGTTCGGCAGACTATCCAGGATTTGGTGCCAAAAGCCGTGATGCACTTCCTCGTGAATCACACGTCGCAGCAGGTGCAAAATCGGCTGGTCGCAGCATTGTATAAGCCTGATATCTTCAGCGAGCTCCTGAACGAGGACGAGGCCCTGGTGGCGGAGCGAGCCCGCGTGAAGGCGCTATTGGATGCGTACAAGGAGGCGTTCAGAACTCTGTCGGAGGTAACATTGAAGTCGAACTAGATCGCACAAGCATGTTCCTCCCACCATCTTTGTTGCTCTCTCGTTCATATCCCACCTGTTGTTTCACATAATGGTATATCTGCGCCCACGCTTGGAACGGATACTGGACAGAGGGGTCAAAATATACTGTTGTCATTGATAGATCGTAAGCACATGACTCTCGTATACAATCTATTGGCCTACTCTACGTCATGTCCAGCGTGAGGGACAAGGCCCGTTCGACCTCTTCAGCCCGTGCGTGATAGTACAGCTCTGAAACGAATCAGCAAGCACAGCGAGGCAACAATTGCAATGAAGCATCCAATCACAAACCCGAACACAACTGTGTACATGTCTATGCAGCTGGGTCAGACAAGGAGCCGTTCTCGACAGCGATCCATTTCTCATCTGTTCCGACCTGGGTAGGGCTAGCTGGCTCATCCCCATCGGTGGTGGATGCTTGAGCCGTGACACTCTCAGCATCATCGGTTACCGCATTGCTGCCCTCAGTCTCAGTGGATTCGGACAATGTGGTGGTGGCTGAGCCGGAGCTTGAAGAATCAGCGGCAGTATTGCGGACTTCCTGGACTTCCGAGGGTTTAGGTGGCTATATAACATGTCAGTGGGAAAGGCCATAACCGAAACATCGGCAAGGTACTCACGTCAGACGTAACCTGTTCCTTCTACACGGTAAATAGTCAGCATCCGTTCGTGTGTACCGAACATTGATGTTCACCTCTTTGGCTGGTTCTTCCTGCTGGTATTGGTTAGCCTACCACTCGCGATGGAAAGAGCGGCTTTGTACTTACTGTAGTCTTTGCTTTCTCCTCTTGCTGTATTTGACAGGTTCGACAATCAGATTCCAGAAGATGAATTACGAGCAGTCACAAACCTCTTTCTTCTCTTTGGCTTCGCGCTGTGCATTGACGTCAGTGGCGGTCAGGGTTATGATTACCGAGAATCAGAGTTACCTCTTCTTTCTCCTTCTTGAGCTTCGCACGCGTTTCGCGCTCTTGGATGACCCTGTATGATACATTCAGCAAGCCTAATTTCATTTCCATCAGAGCAAGAATATAAACAATTACCATGCAGGTGCCTCCTCAACACACTGCCGAGGGCGTGTCTTGTTCTTCAGGAGATAACCTTGCAAGGAGGCAACCTATCGAAGAATTCTATAAGCGATTCAGGATGAAAGATGATACCGATACTGACACTGAATTCATCGTCAGGTATCGCATCTGCAAAGCGCTTAGCCAAGATACAAATCTCCTCTTCAGGAAGTGATGGGACGACTGGCGCTGTGCTCTTGCGTTTAGGGATAGTCAAGTGCTCTTGCTCCTCAGAGATACCAACAACACTGGTTTCCGGTGAAGACGCAGGCTTCGCAGCAGGGAAGAAACACCTAAATATCCCTTCCGCTTGCCACTTGGTCGCGTTCTTGAAGTTTATCCACACATCCATGCGGCCCGGGCGACTCAGGGCGGGGTCAAGACGTTCGATATGGTTCGTAGTGGCAAAGAGGAGCCTTCGGAATGAATGAGATCATGGACGCACGCGAACATGCTGGCACCTGACAGGACTTACCTGCCTTCCGCCGCTGCCACCCCGTCAAGACTGTTGAGGAGACCACTGAGACTCAGCGTGGAGGCGGAGTCATCCTTCGATTCCTCCTTCTCTTTCGCTGTGGGTGCCGTAGCTTTAGTAGGTGCCCCCGTTGAGGATTCATCACGAGAGATGCCGCGAGTGAACGCTGCATCTAAATCTTCTAGCAGTAAGATACATCTACCGTACGTGGAAGACGCTCAGATCGCGATATACCAATTAAGAAATAAAGTCACGTACCTGGATGGTACATTGCCCATGAGCTTCGCTAGCGTATCATCACTCATGCTGTGTATAGTGTGAAGCTGTTAATGTCCGCTTCCACACGCAAGCTAGAGAACCCGTACCCTTTCGATGACAAGCTGACAACGTAAATATCGAGTCCGAGCTCCCCGGCGAGGCTGTGAATGAGTGAAGTCTTGCCGCTGCGATAGTAGTGTGAGACAAGTACATCAGAAAGCGGTAAACGTACGCACCTCCCGGGCACGCCGTGCAGCAGATAGCCTCGTCGGAACGGAATACCTGACTCGGATATCAGAATAGGTACATTTCCGATCGCGAGGCGGCAATGAAATTCGAACCTCGCTCAGCATACCTGCGGAGATGCGATATAAACTCAGTCCGCGGGACAAGACAAAACATGCGACTCACCAATCTTCTGACTGCAGGAAATCTTTGCAATCAGCAAGAATCATATCTTTTACGCCTGGCTCAAGTACAATGGAACTCATTGGGCGCTTCTGGCGCGCCCCGTTCCAGCGCCAGCAACAATATGTCCTACAACATCGTGAGACCTGGAAAAATGGAGCGGTAGAAGAGAGCACGAACGTGTCTGCCATGAAGATATGGACACGGTGTACGGCATCCTTCTCGTAATCTCTCTTCGCTTCCAGCACGAGCTTCTTGAGTATATCATTGTTGCGTGCAACGACACTGCGTATGGACGTGAGCGAGGGAATTGTGGCACCAAAGAGAATGCACTAGCTCACCTGATTTTGATTTCACCACATGATCCATACTCTTGCAAGCGCCGTGTACGTGTAATCTTGTAGAAGTTTATGCGTTAGATGAGCGGCCCATTCTTACCCTGTGTTCAAACTCACCCGAAGCCAGTGCCCACGGTAGTAAATGGTGTGAGTGGTATCTGGCATCATAAAACGCACAGATCAATGTGACGTCATATTAGGTTTGCGAGAGGCACGCACCGACACTGGGTATAATAGCCACTGAAGGGGACCAGCGCAATCAGTGGGTGCAATCAGCCGGATGTTCGGAGAAACATACCCTTGCGTTTCCTGTGACCGCCGCCGAGAGAAAACTCTCCGGCGCCTTCCTCGTCAGCCTCTTCCTCATCCAGATCCCCAGTCGTCTTCTGTGTCATGCCGTGGCGGGAGACAGTCCGCGTAGTGATATCAAACTCACGACTTCTCCCCCATGCGGGTTGCTGTTGGGGGCCGCCTCATCAGTCAGAAACCAATGTATACATCCAGGGTCGCTCCGATGCAAACCTTGGAGAGCCAATGCATAAGCCTATTGAGCACGATCAGTATCCGATCCGGAACTTAGTTCGAAAGGAACAAACCAGTCATATGGGTAGTCCTCTTGACTGAAGTGGGCCGTCAAAAAGAACGCTGCGCAGTCCCTTGAACCCTGCAGGACAAAACGCCACAACAGAACAAAACTCACAATCGACAAAGCCGTTCCAGGCCGACACCGACGCCCGTCGTGCCGTTTCGACCGTGCCACCGATTACAACTAGTTTCTGCAAGAGGGTTCGTCAAGCTGTATCTACAGTCGTGATGTAGCACTTACCAAAGTGTCATGGATAGGGTTGGCATTCGTCGCGAGAGGAGAGAGTAGACTCTTGAGGGCGTTCATCGCAAGGTGAGACGGGGGTCACGGATGGAATACACGTACAAGAGAGAGGTAAGGGGGCCGTCTAGCTTTATACGTCGGCGAAGATGAGCGGTGTTGCCTCATGTCGTAGTCCGAAGTTTTATTGTAACTACGCTCACCATTCTGGAAAAGACGCCACCGGCACGGCGGGCGAATAGGATATCATTCTGGTACACAAGTGTGAGATCTGCGAATGCGGGAATGTCAGCCTGACCGGAATAGTGATAAGGCATTTCCAACTGAAGTCATATTCAAGAAGACAGAGGCATCGTGTTGGACACGCGCCGCCAGGAGCGCGTCGCTAGTGCCCGACTTGTCTGTAACAGAAGGAGAGTCCCTGGGACTAGATTCGAGTCCCCAATCGTGCGTAAAGGAGGAACCAATCCCAGATACGATACATCACGGTCATGCTGCCTCGTGCTATCTCATCCGTTCGATCGACCTCATGCACAATATGGAAAGATATCTGCTGAGATGAAATCGGAAATCGGAGGTGAAATAGGACAATGCAATCATGACTGTGATGCTATGAACCAAACGCTCTACACAATATCAGTGTGTAGAAGCTGGAAAGAGGGGCGGAACACACAGAATACGGCAATCTCTGTATACGATGTTCGCGTAAGGGCGTTATCTTCTCCCAACACGCTAATTCGCAACTGCCGGACTTACGACCACCGTAATGACACAAACGATTTCGGAACATGCTGAACAGATCAAGTCCACAAACGAGCCACTCACGATCAACGATGTCAGGGTCAGGTTTCTGACATAGAACTACATATGAATAATTTTGCACCACTGTTCGCCAGATGTCCAACGAGTCGGCGGAGTTCCGCCGCTTTTCTTGAGACTATGGGAAGATTTCAGCCGCAATATAGCCTTTGACATACATTACGCCAGGGATGTCAGTGACCGAGATAACAGCAGGACACAGTTATACACAGGTATGATGTCCTCACGCCGGCGTCCTTAAGACGTAAACTTGGCGTAACGCTGACAGAGTCCAACTGTGTACCATCGCACGCTTTCCGGATGTAGAGTGGAGTCCCGACTCACCGAGAAGGGCTATTACTCGATTCTCGTTCACAGTAGACTCACGACGCCAGACGAAGCACGCGAACCCCAGGGCCTCGGAGCCCTTGTGACACATAGTTCCAATGATGTTACTGCGAACAAGGTCCGATGTCAACTACACGGGAGAAGTGAGCAAACACAGGCGGAACATGCAATGCAGTGTAGGCACACCAAACAAAGTCACGCATCCATCCAGTTTTGACAGCACTGCAGGGCTATGGGAAACGCGCAGCCACTGGTCCCGCTTCTACACTCCGCAACGGCGACGATGAATGCGGTCATAACCAATCCTAGTACGCTCGACGGACTATCATGTAGAAAATCAGCGGTGGTTAAAACCCTCCTAGACGGTCGCTAATGACCTGAGCACGGACCGAAATCGAAGCTGGACCCTAGACTGCTAGCAGCGAACTACACCGCCACAATGGGACAACGGGTGTGGAGTGAACGACGTGATTGGGTATGGTCTTGTATAACGATGAGGGCGCAAGGCACGATTGCTCTTATCCAAATCTGATAAGTCGATATCAACGATGCATGCGAACATCGCCCGCCAAATTGTCGGATTTGCGAGAGAACACTTGCATCGAGGATATCGATGCGAGCTGATTGTTTGAGATTAGCCAAAGCAGGATGAATGAGATACTCGTAGAGTATCGATTCTGAACTAGGCCATTCACGACCTTCAGAGTGGACGGATTCCACGAGGCATGGGCAACGTGTAGAACCTGCAATTCGGATAGGACAATTAAGAAACAACAGGTGTAGATAGAGCTGGTTACAACGTACTTGCTCGATCTCGTAGCGATGATCTCATACCGTAGAAGGAAGATCGCTGCGTCGAACCTCGGAAGCGGCATGTTGAGCACAGAAGATTGGCGCACTAGAGGGGGTCGGCGCGCTGGTGCTGCACGGTACCGAATCAATGGTGGCAACCTTGTCTGGATCGAAACTTCAATCTGAGACGTTATCGGTGAATGGAGGGTAATCTGTCAGAGACTGCGCCCTTTGGTTCTAGATTAATCATTCTCTAATCGTGAATAACGTCTTGTTGGATAAGAGCCATGACTCACTGCGATTAGCCTTTCATCCAGTAATGCAGAGGCACCATTCCTACGTGTCCCATCGCCACCTCGTGTAGAGGGCGTCGTGCGCAGAACATGAGTATTATCTGACACGGAGATGTTCAGATGTGGGGTATCGTCAGCACATGCTTTGACAACGCACAAATAGTGGCGTATCCGACCCTATTCCTGGCGCACAGGGTGCTTGATTCTACAGCTGTTGGACAATTTGAGGTGAAGATGATCGACAGAAAGAGGTCTGTGCACCCCAGAAGATATCTCTCATTCGCGCTCAAGTGCTGGCCTGGGCTTGACAATTGAGCACATTGCGCACGGTGTTTGTACGTTGGGCTTTCGAGGTCTCTGCCCCTCCGAGATGAGTCGCCCGGTGTGATTTGCGCCCGTGTCGTTCTGCGACGTATGTTCAGAGGCGTTGAACAGACATCGGGGGATGCGCTGTAATTGTCATCCTACTTTCAAAGCTACACGGTCATGTATACCGAGATGAATAACAATCTAAGTCATGTGGGATAATGCTCTAGTCAATGGTCTACTGCTGCTGTGGTGGGGGGAGGAGGGAGACCGTGAGTCTGAGTTTTGATAATAAAGTTCATCAATCATTCCTATCCACGTGATCCTCACCACGTGGGTGCTGCTTTAAGTTATTAGTCCTCTCCTGCCGCGTTCACAGCGATTCCTTTCTTCTCTGCAATGCACGAGGCTTTCTGTGCTTTGTTATAGTCATTTGTAGGCTAGAAAATATTCTTGGAGGAACTGCAACTCAGATTCATAGTAATTTGATATGCTACGCCTCTCAACGGCGCGAACCAATACTTTGTCCAAGAATCCAGCACCATCTGAAGTTTGAAGCCAAAGCCGGAGAGAAAGCTGGTGCCGTAGATCGTACTAGTGCTGGAAAGAGCTCTTTTTCTCAAAAATCGTTCAGGTGAGTGATCGCATTCCCTTGCGGCTTACCTGTAGCCTTATTATCGTGTGTTTGGAGGATCGTCCGTGTATGCCAATAACGGCTTTGTGATTGATGGGTATAATATCGCCCATTGGATTTGGTTTCCTAAGACAGCACGAGCACGAGACTGTGTGTTCCTAGCCTCAGGCAGCTTGAAACGCCTGCGAATTACATCTATAAAAAAACAAAACCAATATCAGCGCTTGG
>JAAIFI010000383.1:0-26792 GCA_011032875.1 Phlebia tremellosa | reverse complement strand
AAAAAATCAGGGTTCAGTACCAATTGTCGGGGGTCCTGTGGAAGTCAGAGTGGTGAAGCGCTGGGGCTCAAAGCGTCGAAGCGCCGGGGCTCAAAGCGTCGAAGCGCGGGAAGGCACTCATGCAATGGATTGGTAAGGGAGGCCGTGCCTGGCCAGTCTCAGTCAGTAGTCACCAGTGAACTCGGTGATATTGTAATTGGTATATTGGTAGAGGGCGGGGTGGGGTGGTGTGGTAAGACGGGATGGGAGGAGGGAAGGAGGGACGGCGAGGCGGATGGATATACTGGGATACTCGGATTATCTACATGTGCACGGTCGATCGGGGTGCGGTGTGACTGTACATGTGAGATACGAGGCACGAGAGGGGAAGGCGGCGTGCGAGCGTGCGTGCGTGCGTGCATGGGTGAATAATCATAATGGATGGAATAATGTGTGCATGCACATGCGAGCTCCGCCGGACCTCGCGAGCAGAGAGAGCCTGCGGATGGGAGGAGAGAGCAGGGGAGGCCATAATGGAGAGAGGGGTCGTCGTCGAATCCGGCTCGCAGTGTGTGTCCACGGAGATTCGCAGCGCGGAGAAAAAAAAGGTGGTCCACGGCGGGCGCACGCACATCCTCGGAGGATTGCATCGCTCAGGGCAGGGCTGTGTGATCTGCGCGCGGACACGCCCAGGAGGGAGGTCTAGCACTGACAGGCTGTGGCGGCGCAATTGGTTCGCATCGCAGGGTTCGAGGGCAGGGTCGCGTGGGAGTGGGTGGTGGGCGGGGGCGGTAGATGGGATCAGCGAGAGTGTGCGAGGGCGGTGCGAGGCGACGAGAACGGGACGACGGTTGATTGGGATGATGTCGACGTGGGTTGATTTCGATGGATTGGCAATGCCTCCCGTGTTCATCAACGGTGGTCGTCCTCAGTGCACGCAGTCTCTCATGTCTCTTAGTGCACGCAGTCTCTGATGTCTCTGCGTCCCTGCCTGCGTCCCTCGCCGCCATCGCCTGCGTCTACTCGGATGATGATCCATCACTCGAGGCGTGTTGGTGGCCCCCGTGGTCGCTAACGGTTCGCCAACAAGTCGCTAAGAGATTGCATCAGCCGGTGGCAGGCCCTTCGGAGCGCTTGGCGAGGGACTACTGACAACTAACGACCTCCTTCCCAGTCCTGCCTGCTTTCCCTTCTTCAGCCTCAGCTTCTGCCTGCCCTCTTGAGTCTTGCCACCAGCCGCCGCCTCCCGTGTGCGCAGGCTCTTTCTTTCTTTCTTTCTTTCGTCTTCCTACATTCCAAGTCCTACAGTAATATTTGTTTTCCCTACATATTTCTGCCCTGCCTACTACCTACATATTTGCGCCGCGTCGCCCCCCTTTCCTGCTCCTGCGAGGCTCCCACCCTCCATCCACCGCTGGCCCTCCCTGCTCCCTTCCTCCTTGGTCCCTGGTGTCCTCCTCGGCGACGCTGACTGTTTCAGCTGCATTTGTGTGTGTGTGTTATAGCCTCTCACTAATCCAACCTCTTTTTCCGCCACCCACCGCGTTGGCTCAGCAGCAGCTCCTCCGGCACGGTCACGCCGCCGAGGCCTCCCAGTCCTCCGCCCGCCCCTATCCCTCCCCGCCTATATCTAAGATAATCGGGCCCCTGCCGCTTTTTCGTTTCACCCAGCAAGAGCTCTGCTTCCGTCAACAAAGCAGCACACCCAAGCACAGTCATAACATCCTCCACCACGAGTGAAGTAGAGGCACACACCGCGCGACCGCCTCCTTCGCCACGCTTAAAGTACGTGCTCCGTCGTCTCTTTCGCTCTTGTTCGTGAACGACGACCTGACCTCACCCCGCGCACACACACAGTTATACGAGCTGCACACAGTGCCCGCAGCGCTTTGCCTTGCCGACCGACCTACCCGCTCACTACCGCTACCCGTGACCCAGCGACCAGCGACCCGCCCATCCTACCCCACAGCTCTTAATGACTGCTCTCGTCTCCCTGCCTCTCCCACACGCGCACCACCACTTTGACTACACCATGGATCCCTCGCCCTTCAGCACCAGCTCCACCTTTGGCATGCCGTCCTCAGCGCTGTCGTCCTCAGCGCTGTCGTCCTCAGGCTCGGGCCTCTCGATGTCCTCGTCCTCGGCAATGTCGATATCCTCCTCCTCGTCCTCCTCCTCGCCGCACTCGTTCACCGACGAGCTCCCCTACCCCGACCCGGCCTCGCGCTACGCCTCCGCCTCGCCCTTCCACGCCCAGCACTCGCCATCCGCTGCGCTGCAGATCTCGACGGCGACCGGCGCGGCGGTCGGGCAGGAGCCGGAGGAGGAGACCGCGCATCCGTCGCGCATGCAGACGCAGCTGCAGCACGGCAGCGGCGGCGATCAGCCATCATCATTGGCATTAGACGACGCACGCGCCCACGCGAGCTCGAGCCGCAGCCCGCCGCCCACCGCCGCCGCCGCGGACAACACCACCACCACCAACGGCGCAGAGAACACCCTCAGCTCGAGCAGTTCGAGCAGCAGCAGTGCGCTGACGAGCTTCGGCAACGTCGACGAGGGCCTCAGCCGCCCGCTCACGCACAAGGAGCGCGAGCTGCTCGCGCACCTCGACCGGCTCAAGTTCTTCCTCGCCACCGCGCCCTCACGGTGGAACGCCGACTCCAACCTCTCCCTCGACCCCTCCCACCCGTCGCACCTCAACTCGTCGCACCTCAACTCGTCGCATTTAAACACGAACTCGCTGCCCGTGGGCCACCCGAACAGCATGCACCCCGCGCTGAACCGGTTTTTGCTGCCGAACAGCGAGTACGTGAGCTGCGTGCTGTGGGGCGGGCTGTACCACGTCACCGGCACGGACATCGTGCGCGCGTTGGTGTTCCGGTTCGAGGCGTTTGGACGGCCCGTGAGGAATATGAAGAAGTTCGAGGAGGGCGTGTTTAGCGATCTGAGGAACTTGAAGCCGGGCGTGGACGCGTGCCTCGAGGAGCCCAAGGTACGATTTTTCTCTGCTGTGCAACTGTGGCAGGATCACTCATTGTTTTCGGGATGACGTTTTCAGTCACCGTTCTTGGATTTGTTGTTCAAGTATCAGTGCATCAGGACGCAGAAGAAACAGAAGGTGTTCTATTGGTGAGTCCGCGCTCCATCGCCCATCTCTGCCGTGGCCCCGGGCTGATCGCAGTGCGCTTTTCTGTTTTCCAGGTTCTCCGTTCCCCACGACCGCCTCTTTCTTGATGCGCTCGAGCGCGATCTCAAGCGCGAGAAGATGGGGCTGGAGCCGACGACGGTCGTCGCGGGCGAGCCCGCGCTCTCGTTCACGTACGACCCCAAGCGCTCGCTGTACGACCAGTTCAGCAAGGCGTCGGGCACGGGCGAGGGCGAGGGCGAGCTCGAGGCCGCGGTAAGGCGCGCGGACGAGGCCATGGGCGACGACGGCGACGGCGAGGACGGCAAGGAGCACGCGCACTCCGACGCGGACGTCTCCTCATCGGACGCCGACGAGCCCGGCAAGTCGTCTACCGCTGAGGACGCCAGCAAGGCGACGAGCTCGAAGGCGAAGGCGAAGAGCGCGCTGCACGGCCCGAACTCGCCGTTCTTCAGCATGTTCTCGCTGTTCGAGGGCAGCCCGACGTACAAGCAGCGCCGGAAGAAGGTGCCGAAGCACCGCAGCCCCTCCGCGCTCGGCGTGCCCGCGTACCTCGACGGGCCCGACAACGTCTCCGGCGGGCCCAGCGAGTACTTCCCGCTCCCCGGCCCCGGGCACCCGCACGCGCACAACCAGATGGCGCAGCCGCAGGTGGACCGCTACGGGCGCGACACGACGCGGATGAGCGCGGCGGACATGTTCCTCGCGCAGGCGCGCGGCGACTTCGGGCCGCAGAGCAACCCGGACCTCATCGCGTCGCAGAAGGAGCGGCAGCGGCGCGCGATGCAGGCGCGCGCGGACGTGCTCGCGGGCAAGGGCTTCTTCGACGCGCCCGGCATGCACCCGCACCACCCACATCAGCAACAACAACACCAGCAGCAGCAGCAGCAGGGGATGCGCGCGTCGCCGGACGGGATGTCGCCGTTGTTGGGCATGGGCGCGGGCGGGGGCGGGGCGCTGCAGTTGGAGCACGAGCACGCGCGCCCGCATATGGACCAGAGGCACACGTTCCCGATGGTCGGCTTCCCCGCGCAGCCGCCGCCGCCGCACCCGCGCGCGCAGACGTTCGGCGCGCCGTGGGGCGAGCACCAGCAGCATCAACAGCATCAGCAACAGCAGCAGCAGCAGCAGCAGCAGCAGCAGCAGCAGCAGCAGCAGCAGCAGCAGCAGCAGCAGCAGCAGCAGCAGCAGCAGCAGCAGCAGCAGCAGAGGACGAAGGCGTTCGTGTGCCCGCTGTTCTCGTGCGGACGGATGTTCAAGCGCATGGAGCACCTGAAGCGGCACCTGCGCACGCACACGCTCGAGCGGCCGTACCAGTGCCAGCGCTGCAAGAAGCGCTTCTCGCGCTCGGACAACCTCAACCAGCACCTGCGCACCCACAAGGGCGGAGGCGCTGCCGGCGCCGGCGGGGAGGAGGCGGACGCGGAGAGCGAGGAGGTGGACGAGCTCGAGCTCGATCTGGAGATGGAGATGGAGATGGAGGGCGAGGAGTACATGGGCGCGTTGGGCGCGATGCCCGACGTGCAGATGTGCGAGGTCGAGATCCAGGGGCAGGTGCAGGAGGTGCAGGGCGACGAGGAGGGCCTTGTTGTGTCGACGAGCGTCCCGCAGCCCATCCCGCAGCACCACGCCGACGTGCTCGACGACGGGCAGGAGCTCTACTACAGCGACAGCTCCGCCTCGCAGATGGTCAGCACGCCCGAGGCGTTCGCCGGGCTCCCCTCGCCGGGCCCCGGGCGCTGGACGACGATGCAGCAGACGCACAGCCCCGCGTTCAGCACCGTGAGCATGCCCTCGCCGCAGCTCGGCGCGGCCTCCGCGTACCCGCACGTGAGTGAGTACATCTCGATGAGCGCGCCCGCGCACAAGCAGGCGTTCGACCACGCGAGCCTGTACCCCGCGCCCGCGGACATCAACAACGGGCCGGGCCCGATACGGCGGCACCGCAGCGCGACGCCGTCGATGGGGCGGTACGGCGGCCGCCCGTTCGCCCCCGCCGAGCCGCGCGCGTACCACCCGTACGCGGCCGTCGCGGCGGCGCACAGCGCGGACTCGAGCCCCATGGCGTACACCGTCCCGCTCGGCGCGTACGACGGCGTGGGCGTGGGCGTGGGCGGGAGCCGCGCGGGGAGCAGCCACTCGCGCGCGAGCTCGGGCGGGCACGCGCTGCAGGAGCAGATGCACCAGATGCTGAATCTGGAGGGGCTGGAGCCGGAGGGCATGGGCGCGTACACGCACGAGCCCGTGTCGGTGCCGGTGTCGGTGCCCGGGCAGGGCGCGTACAGCGAGCTGTACCGCACGGACTCGCCGATGCAGTTCGCGACGGCGACGAACGCGTATGAGATCGAGCAGCAGCAGCAGCAACAGCAGCATGAGGCCCAGCAGCAGCAGGGGATGTTCGCGATGAGTTTGGGCGACACGCATAGCTACGGCGCGCACCCCCTCGACCCTGGGTATTATTCCGCCATGACGCATCATGCCGTGGCGCTGTGAACACCGTAGAGCCCTCCTTCCTTCGCCTTCGCGCCGACGCCGACGCCCGACGCCCGACACCCGACACTTACATCGTCCCACCTCCCGCTCCCGCTCCCGCCCACACAGCCGTGTAGAGAGTCTCAAAAGCTATTCTATCCCAAGTCTCGTAATACCTAGACTACTCCCACTCTAATGCGGCCGTCGCCTCCCGTCCGTCCGTCGTTGTATCCAAGTCCATCCCCCGCTCGCCACCCGGTGTCCGTGCGCCCTGATTAACAGGTCGGCCGCTCATCACTATCTATGATGTTATCCTATCACTTGCGCCAGCCGCAAACGTCCTACACTTGCTTCTTTGTACCTACTTACTGTGTCATATAGTTTTCGGGTTCGGGACTGTTATAGCGTATAGTTTGTTCCGTTATATCTCGTCGTATTCTTTTCGTGCTCCGGATCGTTGCTTCGTCTCGTCTCTTTTTTTCTATTTTTCGTATCTCTCTGACTTCCTATCTAGTTCTCATGTGTATGAGAATCTGTTGTAGCCTTTACAAATGTGATCCAAGTTCACCTTTATTGCGCGCGAAGGAATTATCGGTTTTCTAGAAACTCGTAAACTAGACGTTCTAGCGAAGTCAACGAAGAATAATGATGAGGCCTTGCGGGGTTTCAATATCGTCAACTTCAAAGCATCTTCTGTACTTCATTCGTACCTCAGAAGCATCTTCACTCAGCTGTACGTCCTCATTACGGGAGGCCATATATCTATGATATCTCTACATCTAAACAGGGCACATTGGCTTTCTCGGTACGTAAACGGTTCATACAATGTGCTTGTGGCATGTATGGTGATATGTCCCTCATAGAAGCAGCCCTCACTAGACTGCATTCTACTCACCCGACACCACTTGCGCCCCGAAGAAGGACATTGTCGAATAGCGATATTTGGCGATCGAATGTCCACAAGGCACGAACTTCTATAATGCTTCACCGCGAGACACTCAACAGCAATCTAGGGGGTTGCTGTATATGTCGCTCAAAGGCGTGAATGCATTGCATTGTGAGTGTTCTATCTACTACGTTCAGATCCCACCAGTGCCCAGCAGTGCCCTAACTAGGTCCTACAGAGCCCCGCCCTATATCCGCCATGTCAGGCGCCGTTGATATTGCAACACCGTCCAGATCCTATACTTCTGTAGATCAAGTGGATATCACTGCATTGTCCTCGGGTTGATCCAGCTCGACGTCGATCTCGTGGTTCTGTTGTTTGAACGGCCTTCTGTCGAACTCGCTTAACATGCATTTCAGAACTCATCTCCATGTGGGCAACGTGATATGTCTATGAAGTGGACATCGGCACAGATATGTATGCATCGTCGTCTTCTTGACCAATCCAATGCCACGCTTGTCCAATTGACCCGGGGGAGATTGTGAGTGCGAAATATATACCTACTACAGGGTTCGAGACAACTTAGCAACGAGGCAGGGAAACACACTGTAATGCTTATCACGCCATGCCAAGGTCCAAGATCCAAGAAGGTGTACNCACGCCATGCCAAGGTCCAAGATCCAAGAAGGTGTACCCTTTATGGACTGTTCGCTAATTCACGTATCACCGATACTCCTATCTCTCACAGGGACTCGAAGAATTCTATCAGGACACAGTGATACCGCATATTGCACCCCTGCAACGATCCACTATAAAAGCACTTCTGTGGGAGTGATAGGGCGCCACCCGTCCGTCCACTCGAATCGCACTTGCAATGGCTTCTCAGTTGTACGAACTCGATGTCTTGCAACGCACACTCAATCACGCTATCGATACCTTTCGGTGCGAGTTGGTTGCAGCGAATATGCCTCCGTTGTCCTCTCAGGCGACAGAACCTCATCCTCTAGATGATTGTACAAGGTTAGTTCCCCCAAGACTGTATGAAGCTCGTCGCCTAGCTCTTGGTATGTCGAGTTATCTTAGTTGAGCGTGTTTCGAGTTAACGGGATCGTTCGTGCAGCGAGCATCGTAAGTTCTCGACTATGCGACACTGCTCTGCACAAATTACTGAGCGTATACTGCAGGGGCAATTGAAGAATCTCTTGCAATCTCCGTTCGACAAAGTGTGCGAGGAAGCATACTCGGTGTATGACCGCGCATGCCTCGACGTGATCATCTCCACGGGCTTAGCTGATTACCTGGGGCGCGCTCCGGATCGGTCGAAGGGTGTCCATGTCGACGAGCTCCAAGACGCGCTTGACATCGAGAACAAAAGATTGACTATCATTCTCCGATACCTATGTACTCAGGGTTGGGTACGCGAGACGCAGGAGTCGGTGTTTGCTCTCAATCGGAGTGGCTACGAGCTCCTCGAAGGGACCAACGGTCGAAAGCGGCTAATGTGCGCGTTCCCCTCTACTTCCTGTGGGTTACCACTATCAGGCTCTGATCGCAAAGGCGCACAGAATTCCATATGTCCGTGAAATCGCGGATAACCTCGTGTCCTGGATTCGTCATCCTGAGTGGAAATATTCAGACTCGTCAATTCACACTGTGCTGCAGATGGTGTACAAGACAGACCTGCCTATTTTCCAATGGGTAAAGACTCGACCAGAGTACGCGACATACTCAGAGGGCATAAGGGTGAGCCTCAGAGATATCTAGTCCCACGCCGTTCATTAACCATAGGCATATGATGAACAGGCTGTTGGAGACGCACACGTACGAGGGGTGTTGTCGGACTATCCTTGGCATTGTTTGGAGAGCACTACGATTGTGGACGTGGGCGGCGGTCAAGGCACATTTTCTATTGCGCTGGCCAAGATGTGTGTGTCATATGAGCAGGATTGTTTCTCTCCTCATCTGTATGTTCAGGTACCCGCAGCTGCGGTTCGTCATACAAGATCTACCGGAGGCTGTGGAATTCGCGAAACCAATCGTGGAATCGCAATTGCCTGGTGCTATTGATTCTGGACGTGTCGAACTAGAGGTACAAGATTTCTTCAAACCGCAGATTAGGCAAGGCGATTCATACACGTATCTGTTCCGACACGTATTGTAAGTGTGTGTCTACCATCCGCTGATATTACAATAGACTCAACCAGTCAAACTAGACACGACTGGGCATTCGAAGATGGCGTAAGTACGCGTGTACAGTACAGATCAGACAACTCACAATGTTTGATAGAAAACCATCCTACAGCAGGTAGCCAGGGCAGCCGGTCCCAAGGTGCGTCCTTTCGTGAGAGGGATCTTGCTGTTCTAACTGCCATCAACAGTCTAAGATCTTACTTGTCGAGACCATCGTGGTCCCCGGCACGATTGCGAGCCCTTCGTTGGAAGCCGATCTGGCTCCCCTAGATACATTGGATGATCATAGCTATCAACCCGCTACCCCTCCGCCGTTCATCCCAGCCAATCTTGGCGCTGCGTCAAAGTTCAAGGAGGGGCTTGTACTTCATCTGCTCAACCTTTTCAACGCCCGTGGTAGAACACTGGTGAGCCTAATTATTTCTATTGCCTACTTATCATGCTAAGGCGTCATGTACTGATAGGCCGATTGGACGCGCTTGATCGAATCTTCCTCCCTGAAAATCACGGCGACGTATGCATTGCGGGCTAATGTTTCAGTCATCGAATGCGCCGTTGTGTCCTCGACGCTACCGTCTTGTTGAAAACATGTGTGGGATACCTATCGGGCGTGACGAATGAAAATCAGCTCACAAACTTTGAAACATGACTGTGGGCGATGGAAGGAGATCTGCATAATTTACGATTGAACGAGCTACGTGATACGTGTTAAGCTCGTGCAGTATAAGAAGGAAATATGAATAGTACATGTGCTTGAAGAGCGTACTGAAGCAATATTATCATGATAAAAGGCGGCGATGGACGCATTCAGGCGTACGTGGAATTGTGGGCGCCAAAGGCGTGGGTGCTTTTGTGCCGTCGGTAATATCCAACCCCCCTGACACTTAACCAAGCCCTCACTGCAGGAGCGACAAAGCCTGTATAATTTTGAAAAATGACCGTGACAGTTTTCTGCATGAAGTCTATGGAAAGGAAGTCAATACGACGGGGAGTGCCGACAACGCTACGAGAAGAGAACGATGAGTCCACGCCAGTGGCGTCGTTGAAAACACGATACTGTGGCCACCACCATTAGTGTGGCTGAGCTCTGCTACTTGATCTCTGTTCGAGGTGTTGTGCAGTATTTTTGTCCTATCTCACCTCGTTTTCGCATTGCTCAAGCAGTTGCTATAGAAACCAACAGGTTCGCATCGATGACTCCCGTACTATTTAGCTGAACATGATATCATGAGGATGGCAACGTTCCTCCCCTCTCCTCGGTTTCTACCTCTTTCGACTTTGCACATCGGCATAAAATCCACGATGTTATGTGTCGTTGATATTGTGGCGTTGTTGTTGGCTCTCCCACATGGAACTGAAGCACAGGCCACAGATATTACTTGTACAGCTGGCTTTGAATGGGTCAGTCGTTGTGTGTCGAGTTTATGACGACGTCACTTCGCTCACGGAAATCTCCTGCAGATGTCCAATTCTCTAAAGCAGAACCCGTGTTTAGTGGCTGCCTTCTTAGAAGCAGCGTGTGAAAATAATCCGGACGGTCAGTACATATAGCCGCTGCATTCAAGTTGAGAAGATACTAATCGCAATATCAGATGTAAACATCATGTCCTTATCACCTTCAGGTACTGCTTATGCTGTTCCAGACAGCGGTGACCTGTGCTTTTGCAACACTGTTCTCTACTCTGTCATAGCGGCTTGCACTTTTTGTCAGGGGGAAACCCCTCCTAGGAAAGTGTTCCAGCGTTGGAAACTCTTGAGTTTCTATGTACTGATGCGTTATCATCTGCAGCTGGGGAGGCTTTAGTGGCCCTTGCAATGCTACTTTTGATGGCATGTATGAGGTTGCATCACTTTTCATTGAAGTATATTTATCGGTTTATGCTCAGGTTCCCCAGGCCCATACCATATGGTACGGCTGTTCCTGCCTGGGCATACATGGATATACAGAAACAGAATGTATTCAATATTAGTGCGGCAATCGAGATTGCCAGTGCGGGTGAGCTCGACTCGACTCCCCTTGCAGCCTCAGTCTCCACACCGTCGATCTCTGCCGGTGCAACCTCTTCAATATCTGCTAGAGAAACTCTCTCGATTTCTGCTAGTATAACCTCCTTGATTGCACCTAGTACCCCCTCGTTCGACACCCCTACTGTGACAGTAACAGCTGCCGCCAAGAGCTCAAATAGAAATGTCGCGGATATTGTGGGAGGGGCAGTAGGTGGCTCTATCGGTCTTGCTATTATGTCCGGCATAGCCCTTCAGTTTTCACGGCGTAATCGTAATTCCCCAGAGGGAGCGGAATCCTGTGTTATACCAGAAACAGCAACTTTGCCGTCCAGCCTCAGGCTCTATGTACGTTTCTCTCTTTCTGTGCATTGTTGTGCAGCTTGCAACAGCGGGATCTGACAAGGTACATGTAGAATCCGGACGATCCAACGACATTTCCAGGTGCCATGGGCGTGAGCGACATGAGCAACATGGGCCCGGTCTCGCCGCCGCCCGCCACTGCTCCATACACTGCGAGTTCTCTGCAGAAAGACCATGCAAGCCATTCCATCATTTCAGTGCTCTGATCGATAAGCAATACTCTTGTATCTCTCCTCCTTCAACCGGCTCTCTGGCCAGTTGAAGCTAGTATCTTACTTTGCGTCAGTACCCGATAATAGTGACTATAGACGGAGAGCACTACCAGCTTTCTTTGAATTTCATTCTCTCTTTAGACATCTGGTTTGAGTGTACGTAGCCATACTTACAAGGTGTGCCTGGCCCATGTTATGGTTACATCACACCCGACTCGGAGTATGGACACTGTAAAGAGATGGCGAAAACAACTTATCGACGTGTATATGTGTATAGCGATAGTTCAATTGGTATCGTACGACATTATGTGGTCCATGGAGTCTCAGAGCTCAGTCCAGCTGACCATCCCATACGTATCCGTTAAACATATTCACCCACCATCTGGTCTCCGACCTGGTAGCGAACAACCCGATACCTTCTCCACCATCGTCTCGGCAGATCTCTCCCGCATCTTCGACTTCGTAGACCATCTCTTGCGCTAATCCGATAGGGATCTGCTCCTCTTGTGCAACCTCCACAGTGGTCTTCGGTCCAGCTGATAATACATCTCAGCTATAAGGCACATATATTTGATAAATACTAGAATTTACCTAGGTTGATCAGCCCCACCATGCGAGCGGCGAAAGAGGCTTTGGAGTAAGGCGGTGTGTGTAGCACCGACAATCCAGAAGCGAATTGGCGCTTATAAATGGGTGGAGACGTGTAGGTGGATAGATGCGGCAATACGAGAAGGAATGTGGACGGCGGTATAAGCGCTGCGTAGCAAGAGCAATCAGTCTGTGCATAAGTTGGGACGCTAAGGACCCTCGACCACTAACCTACGCCTCGGGCACGATTCCAACCGCCCCAGACTTCGTCTAACCCCACTATGCCCCGTTTTTTCATCATCGCTCCGCTATCGTTCTTCCCGCCTTGGCCCTGCAGAACGCCAGCAAGCTCCTTCGCGAGCTCTTCAACCCACTTCCGTTCGTCCCGGATCATGTCTAGCGTCACCGGAGCATTTGAAATCTGGAGACCAAGCTGCGCCAGAGAAGAGCGAATGAACGTCGCTTCTTCTGGCTCTACGTTACTCGCCCCCGGGGTGAGGTTGCCAGTTGCGGTGTTGGGGGAGGCAACAGCCGTGAGCCGCTCATTGAGCTCCTCCGCTAATCGCACCATCTCCCTGGCCTTTACCATCAAAGCTTCGAGGTCTTGAAGTGCATCCTCCATATTAGTCTGCGCAGTAGATGCTGTCGTTTCCACACTCTGAAGTATTCCATCTGGCGGCGCATTCAGATTAGTCACAGATGCGTATGTTGTACGAACGACGTACTTATTCCAGAGCGTCCGGCCGCTGTAGATGATTCCGCCTGGGTCGGGACCTTACTTGTGCCGCGTTGTCTGGCACTAGCAGTCTAAAAACAATGTCGATCAGTCCACTATAAGATTGATTGCATAGAACAGCCCCTCGGCACAAGAGAAACGGTGATCGCTACGAAAACAGCGGACAAGATGTATAACATGATCACTCACTTGCCATCCCTTAGCAAGTAAGCTCCTTCGGAGAACGGCATAGAAAGCCTTGTCCCCGCCCTTTCTAAAGCTTAGTCTAATCATTCTCGGGCTATCTTCTCCATCTTGAGAGATATCGTCATCGTCTTCATCGTCCGAACCAGGTCGTGATGCCGGAGCGCTCTTAGCGGCTGTGCGAGCCCCTGGGAGCACCGTTCCGCAGATTTCGCATTCCCGCAGGGATGAATGATTGAGGAATGTGCACGCGGGGCACGCGATTTCATTATCTTCTTCCTTGTGTAATGTTGGAGTAGATGAAGACATGTGTAAATTTCCGGAGGACGGAAGTGAGGATGAAAGATGTTGAGAGGATAAATGTTGCGAAATAGCATGTATCTTGGTAGAGCTCGCTGAAGAAGTGATTGCAGATGGAACCGATGCTCGAGGAACGCCACATAGCGCACAAACCCTGGAAGCAGCGGGGCTTAAACCAGGTGGATTGCGATAGCTGCACACCTCACATTCCCAGCTATCTTGTTCTGTCCGTTCAGCAGTGGTACCAACCAGCTGCGCTGAACTCGATCCAGAGCGCGGCGGTAAAGCAGCGAAGTACAGTGTGACTTTGGACGAGCTACGGAGAAGACCAGCATAGTATTCGGTGCGGGTAACGTGTGACAGGTCGAGCCAGAATGACCGGGAGCGTGAGTGAGAGGAGTCAATGTAGAACAGACGGTGCGTTGTAGCGTAGATTGTTCCCGCCTGGTGGTGAGGCGATTTCTGTGAACTGGATCAGGAATCAGCCATTTCCGCAAGCACGTGAGGATTCGTATCCAGAAAATTCGGTCTGAATGCATGCTTATCGTGACTATGCGATTCCATTGAAGTTGATGACACGTTCGAAACGTAAAAGTACGCAGTATCATGGACTTTGAGATTGAATCCAGCAGTGACGCAGGAAGGGAAATACGATCCAACCAGAAGGTATCACTCACCCATCATAAATGCCTACTCCGTCTTGGGACGCAAGGAGGTCCTCATCATCGTACAATAATGCTTGTACTGGAATCGTTCCGTCTACAGATTTGGTGTAACGCTTCAGTACACTCATGATGCTAGAGTTACCTCATGGAAGTCTTCGATACAAAACTAGAAATCTTGGAGGTCGCTATCCGCAGCTAAGAGTCCAGATTCGAGAACACGATGCGTTCCGAGCGCGTTCCTGCGAAATCTTGAAGCGCAGCGACGGTGGGAGCCAACTATAACTGCAGCATCCCTGCAAACTGATGAGAAGGAATGCAGAGGTCGAGTCACGTTCACAGACAATTTACGATGAGCGATCGTAGTGCACCCGATAGAATGTTGGCTTGAGGTAAGATGCTTGCTACGATGTCTCTATTTGATACAATGAGTTGTACCTACGCATAAGCAAAGTTAGAGACTCCATAGGGCAGTCGTGGTACATGCACTTACGTACAAGAGGAAGACGATGGTGGCACAGGTCGAGAAGATTATGCGTTAATTATTCCCGATATCTCCGATTATGGTCTTACACTCGTAATTGGATAAATACGTATCCAGTCTTGTCAAGCGTTGGATTTGCAGTTTCGAAGTGACACTGACCAGGACCAAGACGTTGCCACAGCGGCATTCTTACCTCACGCTGCACACCCGCTGTCTGTCTCTGTGAGGATTGCGGTCTTGTAGCCTATGTTACGGCACACTACATCTCGCTCAAGACCTTGGCATTCTCAAGATGTATCGAGTTCGACCTGACTCCATCGCTGCGCATGCTTCGACAACATGATACACATGTCCTAGTCAATCACGAAGGGTGCTTCAGAACGTTCATGTCAAGATCCCGAACCCACGGATCTTGCTACGACATGCAGTATATGCTTCGACCGACTAACGGTTTGAAATTTGAGCTGGTATCCGTGGGATAAAACCTGGTATGTCCACGGCATCCTGTTCCTTCGCCAAGACCCAAGACGACGCTTTACTTTTTACAGCGAATCCATGTTTCTCATATGTTATGCTGACTCTTTGCGTTTTAAGCACGTCTTTGTCCCCGAGAAATCTATTCGATTGCTATTGCGGCCGGCTTCCAATGCGCCACAATTTGGCTACGAAATATTGATAGAAGTTTATCTTCGGTGTAACCCGTATGACGCTCCCGCACAGAGCACGACCTGAAAAGATGTGTGTGAGTTGTATTTATGTCCGCAGCCTCGAAGTTTTTGGCATGGGAATGCTGAACCGGATTCCTGGTCGATTTCTCAGGCTTTCCCAGCGCACACCAAACCAACCGCTAGCTTCGAAGAACAAACATACCATGTTCACAGTCCATCCCTGGTCAAGATTCCTCGTAATCTCCTTGGGTGCCTATTCCGAGTACGCTCAGTCTCCCGTACTAGGTGTATAACGCCTTGATGGGAACGTATAAGATCAATAGAAGTTGCAACTCGTGTCTTGCCATATCAAGTATGACCATCCGGGTTTCCTTGTACATCCCGTTCCCGATTATACTCTTAGGTTTTGACCCCTTCCATCTCACACACGGACATACGGTTGAAATCTCACACCAGAAATTAACGTCTGACCTATCATTCCTTGGTCTAGGCGGATGTTGGGGCCGCCGCCGATGCACCCACGTCTATAGGGAGTGTCTTATACCGGAAACCGACTTACGGTAGGGAGGCGTGGGTTATCCTCCACCCTGCTTAGGGCATCGTATAAGCACCGGCCGACAGTTCGATGCCCCTTTTTCCTTTCCTCGTTGGCATCCACACCTGAAACTAGTACTCCCGCCCTCACATTATCTTCACGATTTTTATGAGCCCAAGTATACATTCGTTTGCCTAAAAACCTCAACGAAAAACTTCCGCCGTTCAGGTTCGAGATATGAGGTATGTTTTTACAGTCAGTCGTCATGACGGTGACACTTCGGTGTCCGCTGACTGAGTTCTCAGGTCACGAAACACAACATTTTCGTCATTTCTGTTATTTTTCCTGCTGAGTCCGGCGCCCACACTACGCGTTTCGTACTTGTCCTCTCTTTATCACCTTCGAGCGCAACAGAGCTGCTCTCTCGCCTCGGCAGCGCTTGTCAACATCACAATTGATGATACTTCGTCCCTTATCGTATACTCGCCATCCAACTCCTGGCGATCGTCAACTGTGCCTTGTCAAACGTGCCTTGCTCCTAACAGAACCCTGGCATACGCAGGGACATGGCATGATGGGACTCATATCATCCCTACTGTTGATTCCGATGATGGCGACGCACATAGTGCTACAGCAAGCAGTAGTGCCGCACATGCAACACCGACGGGTCAGCAAGACGACGACGACGACAAAGATGATGACAGCGACGAGGATACAGATTCTGCAAGGAAGGGAAACCGGCGGCGGCGGCTAGTCACGAGCGATGGCAAGCGTCAGGACTCGGAGGGTGACCCATTCTTCGTACCGAAGCTTGATAGCGACGATGCTGGCTTTGTGGATACACCGGTCTTGGCACAATTCAACTTCACTGGTGAGTCATGCTTCTCTCCTTCTGAACCCCCCGGTCCTTTCATTTTACTTCGATACACTCCAAATTTTACCGAAGAAGGGGGATTTTCCCTCTCAATCCAATCAAAAGCGACGATAATGTGGACTAACCGGCTGTTTCTCGTCGACTTGTCAGGCTCCGCAATCTACGTGTTCGCCATCGTCCCCTTGTTTGCAGCTGCGACCAATAACACCCCAACCTTTGTCAATCTGACCGCGACCCTTGATTCGCAAGTGGCCGGTACGTTCCTGCACACAGGATCCCCTCTCGATTCATCGATGTCCAATATCACTTCATACGAGAAATCGCAACCCGTCTTCATGAAAACTGGTCTGTCTGAGAGTCCACATACCCTCATGCTGAACGTCGGGCCGGACTCCGTTCTCTTACTAGACTACATAGTCTATAGTCAGGAGGACGTGACTGAGGCTGACACTGACAACACCGGCGGAACTGCGTCTACAACAAGCAGCGTGCAACTCTCCACTCGCCCCGCGTCTACCAACACTCCAATGCCAAGTGCGGCTTTGAGCCAGTGCGTGTAAATTCCGCTTAAACTTCGGGACCAATTGTTCAATCACTGACTATCTTTATCTCCCATTGGCTGTTACCTCTCTACTGGCGCACCTGTCTTCTTGGATCTGATTTGCTCACTTGACTCTATACGATTCGTCCCTTTATCGACTCCTGCTGCTCGCGTCTCTTCTCACCCTCTTCACTTCTCCCATCAACTGCCCGTCCTCTTGAACGCACGTCCTCTCACCCGCCACGCTTCGACCACGACGTTTTCCCCCACAACACAACGCAAATACTTGGTGTCATGTACACCGCTTCACTTCTATCCAGGTCGACACCGACTACGTCTTCGCAATCGAAATCGCACAGCGTTGCGACTTTTGCCGGAGCAGTTGGAGGCTCAGTCGGTCTTCTGTCGTTCCTCGCTTTATCACTCGCCATCTCTCTCTATCGTCGGCGGCAGCGTGCACGTCGTCGCGATCGTGCGCATCGAGAGGCACGGCGGGATGCCGCCTCCATCAGCTCCTTTCATACAGATGCGTCCGAAGACGGTCCACCAATGCAGGGTCCAGCGCCCTTCGTTCCGAGGTATTTCCCCGGGACTGTCATTATGACGGCTCCTCCTCCGTATTCACCGCCTGCGCCTCCATCGAACTCGCCAACGAGTGCACTGCTAGGTCCGCCAGAGACCCCCGTCCCTTCTATGTCGTTCTACTCACGACGGTTTGATATACCAGCGGATGGGGACACATCCTATGCCGATCGTCCTCCTCCAACTCCTCCCCTCGGTTATGGGATCGACTTAGAAGACGGGTACTTTGCACCTCCACCGTCGTTTCCTGTGGCAATCTCAACACCTGTCCCCGCCATCTTAGCAGGGTTGAGCACAGTAGTATCTACATCACAGCCACCTTCGTCCCGATCGAGTTCACCGGTAGTGCCTTTGTTGGCACCACCGCCGTCCTCAAGGCCGATCAATGCGTCGGCGGCAGGTGAAGCACCTGTAGCCGGTCCTTCCGGCTCTCATGGGCAACCTTCATCGACGGTTCCCTCCTCCCGGTCGTCTGTACAGGTTTTATATGTCTCGAACACATCATCACATGGGCACTCTTCGACCCTCTCGCTGCAACAACCGAGACATAATTCCTCGCGACCTGCGTCAATGTTGTCCACAACGCTACAATTGGCAGGTTTTGGAGACGAGCAGGGATCTCATGACGCAAGCAGTACAAGTGAGGATGACAGGACATCTACACGACCGTGAAGGCCGACTATCATATCATATCATATTCTTAATTGGTGAGTCATTCATTCTTTCGGGCAGCGAGTATTCCTCGTCTCTGGTCCCTCCTTCGCGGTGTATGTTGCACCGAGGATGAGGTATTCTTCACGAATTTCTTGAATATCCATTTTGGGCACTTTTACCCGCCCGAGCCGGTGGCGCGTGGGAGCAACATCTCCCACGTATCTGGTACCTGAGCCTCAGGTTGGGTGTGCGAGGATACATTCCGCATCCCGAACCGAATTGCAAACTGAGCCGCAGCCATGGTCTACATACCGTGAAGCTCCTATGGCTCGTGTGGCGCTGCATGACGTTCAATGCTCTCTTGCGGACGGACCATAGCCGATACTCATGCTGTCTACTCCACAGGTTTTATTTTACGGAAGACCTTTTCGTGCAATAGTGGACTTCATGTCACGAATGTATGTCATAGAGCTTGAACACCATGGCATTACTACAGCTAGTTCGAGATCCCGTGCCATTGAGACCGTTAATATCGTACCGCGATATCAAAGCGTGTGAATGTGCCTGGCGATACTTCAGTGGCCGGTGGGAACGCAGGCGCAACGAAATGGCTCGTGACCTAGCTCTGTAAGGGTCGGAGGACTCGCTGGAGGCCGCTCCGTTATAAACAACGCGAAGGATCCTTCCGCTGTACGCAATGATCACAAATCTCTGGTGGCTCAGCCATCTCGTTCACAAGATTCTCACATGGGTTCGTCTATGGCTTGCCTTTCTGACCGAATATTGAGTTCACGGATGCTTCAGCTGACCTCTTTCCCCAAAGTGGTGAATTCATCAGCGTCATGTTCCTGGGTGAGCAACTTCTCACCGGTAGTCGCACCTTGCATCCTGAACGTCGGGATAGCACTTTGCGATGTCCGGCAGCTGTTCTATCGCATAGTGCTGCTAAACTAGTTCCTACACCGATGCGTCGGTATGGTCCTAGAAATGGGGTAGGGATTTACTGCGTCTGGCCCAGCTTCTGATTCAGGCAACCGTTTCACCTTTCATCCTCGGGTGAGACTACTGGACCAATGTTCAGGTAACTGTAGGTGAAATTTTGACTCGGTGCACGGGTGCGATGGTTGGGAAGGCACGCCGTGTTCCCTTCGCATTAGACATTTCAGCTCGCCTAGCCTACTCACACCGAAGGTTCGTCGAACCTACCTGTGAGTTTGCAGAGCAGCATGCGGAGACACCACCACGCGGTACAAAGATTGCTCCAACGCCAGTGGTGCGATTGAGGATTCTGTTATGAGCATATGCGTTAACCTTGTGAAGGTAGGCTTCAAGGGCGTCAGCAGTCCCGGGCTAAGCGGTGAATAGAAAGGTCTCATAGTTTCTGCACGCAGGACAGGCAAGAACACGAATCGGGCCTGTTTCACGCGGCATATACCCACTGTTCGAATAACCTGCCCGACGCCATTTAGGTAAATGCTCCATTAACGCTGAAAGTGTTGTGGTGCTAACAGATCCCCTCATTTATTTCTTCACATAGTTCTCGGTGCTGTCTTTATCATGCAGCGTTTATGTCTTATTCGAGACATACATACCTTTGGACGAAGCGGCGATTGGATGTCTCCTGGTGGCAGTCTGAGTGGAAGTTGGCCGAAGTCGGATGCCTTTGTTAGCCCGTCGGTCGTCTTTGGGATTGCTCAACAGTTCGCAGACTTTCGAGCCTCTGGCTCCGTTCTTTGAACGTCTGCCGTCATTAATACATCTGTTTGGATGCCTCTTCCATGAATAAACCTTCTTTAGATAGATGGACATAGTCGCCAGACACTGCTAGAGCATGGTATCTACGCATGCGGGTGAGTCTTCTCTCCGTTGGACGCGTACGATTCCCTGGGCTCATCGACACTGATTAGATTTGGCCACTACTCTAAGCCCAGTTGCTATCAGATTCAGGTGTAACGCTCGAGGCCGACTCGGAGGAAGCAGATACAGCAATAACGCCCCTCCCCGCTTGCTTCATAGAGCAGCGTTTAAATGCTTGCTATCAACTCTCATGGCTCTCAAGATGTTCACTAGTCTCTTCCGGGACCATGACGAACACCAGAAAAGTGAATCCCTTGTTGGTGTCATAAAAGGACTGACGTGGATACAATGGGCTCATTTCTGGTCTGGTACGTCCCGATTGTGAGAATCACAACTTTGGCTCACAGCTAAAATGAACCATATAGGCTGGTTGGCATGGACTTGCGATGCGATCGACGTTTTCAGCCACGGTGTCGCTGAGCGTGACTGATCTAACGGAACGATTTGGCAAGAGCACACATGACATAGTACGCTCTTTAATGGTCACCATAATTCTCAATCAATGCTTATATCACAGACTACTGCGATAACATCAACGCTACTATTTCGTACTGTTGGTGCAGTGAGTTCGTTATTCATGAACACAGCTTTGCCGTTTGGGACTTACTGGTGTCAAGTTAATTTGGCATCCTATTAAATCGATTTGGACGCAAATGGCCCTTGGTATCCAACCTATTCTTGGTAGCAGTGCTCCAACTCGGATCAGGCTTTGTGCAGACCTTTCGCCAGTTTCCCTCTTCGGCATCGCCATAGGAGGGATCTGGGGCGTCGCTTCATCCTGTGCGCTCGAAAACCTACCTGTCGAAGTCCGTGGACTCGCGAGTGGTGTACTACAGCAAGGATATGGCTTGTCCCAGAGGTCCCGCAATCCTGGCTCGCTTTGTTTTGAACCGCCACGGGAATCTCAACCTTCGCCGGAGCCGTGCGCATCTTTCTCCTTGAAAGCCAAATACTCCTTCGAGCGAAACAGAATAGATAAGAGCATTCTACGAAAGCTAGGACTATAATCTGTCTACGTACGATGAAAGACATGGTTAAACGACATTGGCTATTATGTATCTATGCCGTTATATCAATGTCCGGTGAGCCAGTTTGCAATATTGGATGGTCAAATCTCACCGAACGACCGATTCCTAGGCTTCAACTTCCTTCCACATGGCTCTCAAGATCTGTATCCGACCTTTCTACAGAAATCAAAGGGTATGAACGATTACGATTCTACAGTGGCTACTATCATTGGCAATTGTGTGAGTCCTGACGTACTAGTCAGTATCTCAACTTTTAATTTTAAGTTCTAAGTTACAGGGTGCGATCGCGTAAGAAGATGTTCATAGTTGTTCTGAACAAGCTGCCATTGACCGTGATCCCTGATATCTAGTAGGGGTGCAGTTGCAGGGTTCATAAGCCAGTACATTGGCTGTCGTTTGACTATCATGTACGTTCTTTCGGCTTGCATAGCGCATGGTAGCACGCTCACATACCTATGCGTTCACAGTATCTTCGTTCTGCTCACTGGCGCCTTCATACCTTTGTGGATCCTCCCCTCTGGGTTCGGCGCGCTCTCGGCCGGCGCTTTTTGCATGTAATTCGGTGTGCAAGGTGCCTTGGGCGTGGTATGTACACTGTGTTACCCTGGATCTGGGTATGCGTACGAAGACATATGCTGAGTACGGGACGCCGTGCACCGGCGTCGGTGCAGATCCCGATTCACCTTGCGGAGATGTCGCCACCCGCCTTCCGCGCGACTTCCCTGGCGTGGCGTACCAGCTTGGAAATGTCAGTGTTTATGAAGAATGAATAGGTAGTTTATTCACCCTCAGCGTCAGCTTCTGCACAGATCGAAGCTGGTAGGTCCCTTCCGTCACATTTAAAAACATCTGATGATTGAATATCCATACTTTTGGGTAGCTGGTGGTGATCACTTCATTGCCCATTTACCCGGGCAGACGGATCCTGTACCCGACTATGCGACTGTGCAAGCCATGCTCATGCATGCTCATCGGCATCGTCGCTGCTTTCGACTTGTTTTTCATAGTAATCGGTCCCGGGTGCGTGCTTATTTTACTACATAATCTGGCCATACTGCTGATGACACTCAGGAACCATGGCTCGCACTTCGAAAGTTCCAAAACAGCCCACGAAAACGCTTCAATCAAGCATGATGGGGATCTCCTTGAGGCGATCGACGGCGAGCTGACATCACCACCGAGCGTGATAGAAGTCGTGGATGAAAAACAATCTTCACGTCAGAGTGTGTAGGGAAGCGCGTTCGCGAGATGCGCCTTGTGAGGTTGCTAAAACGTGTATATACGTATGACGGAGTGTCTCTGTTGCAATTGATATTGTATACACGATCCAAATCACTAAACCGGTCGACTACATAAGGACCATAGATCTCCGATAAGCCAAAGAAATGACAGAAGAATATGACGGGTTGCATATGTAACATGAATTCCTCCACGCTCCATCTGGCAATTCAAGTATGAGCACCGAAAATGCTTGCAGCGAAGACAGATACCTTTCCTGTTGACCTCGCACTTGCACGTTATAATTCCACGGCCAGACCCGCGGTCAATGTGGGAGCAGAAAGGTCAAGATGTCCGTCTGAAGAGTTGGAAGTTGGTGTCACAGAGCCAAGTCCGGCACCCTGGTCGCTCCCCGTCGTTGCGATCGATGGTGAAGGAGATGGCCCACCACCAATCACAATACTGAGTGAGCTCGTGACACTCTGAGACACCGGCGAAGAATCGCTGCCGCTGCTCGTCGCATTTGTGCCGTTGTTTGGTATCTTCACGTCGTTATGATGGTGAGCCGTGCCGCCTACAGCACCGCCAACGATGGCTGCGACGGCTATGACAGCAAGTACAACGAAGACGATGATCCACTTCTTGGTCCTCCACCAAGGTGTCTCTAGCCGCGGATATGACTCCAGCACTTCTTTCGATGCTATCGCGGCTTCTGCGTGGCCGTGATGCGAGGGAAGAGAGGCGGTGGGTTTGGGAGAGGAGCCGGGAATTGTAGCACCACCCTCTAACAAATCAATGTTGTATCCTTCCTGTTGAGCATGTGAGACAACAACGATTACACACCTCAGTGATACTTACTTGCTTATCTGAGCGCGAGATAGCTGGCGCAGCGGCCAAGAGTCGCTCATCGTAACCCGACATGGCTGTAGCGAAGAGAGAAGCAACGCCGACAAACCATCGCTTGTGGTCGTGGCGTAGGCGATGCCAGGAACAGATTGAGCGCCTCACTACTCACCGCATCTGCCAAGGGCGATTGAACGCCTCTTCAGTCCAAATGATCCGCCCGCAGTAAGGAATGCTCACGGGCCTTCCTGGCTAAAGGGCAGAGTAATGCGCAGGGCCTCCACACAGAAGGGGGGTCTGACTCGTACGACCGTGCAAGTAGTAGCTATTTTGGAACAAGAAAGAATCAAGCTTGACGACGTGGGAAGGTTGAAAGTCGTAGTATACAGTTCGCACGTTGCTCACAGCGGCTAGTGATAGACGGTTGACTGTGATCCTGCATTCGCGGCCTAAGCATATGTCCTATAACATCAATTATCTAAAGTCTCAGACAAGGAACGACCGAGTTGTGATTTGCGTAGATATTCAGTAAGGGACGGAAAGTGACTCACATAATCAGTTCTACTGATGTTGACGAGTATTGGACAGCGTAAAGCACTTTGTCAACTTTGAACAAAGTCACTGGCTCCTTGCTGAAATCAGGCACAGGTGTAGCTTGATGTGAAAATGCGCTAAGTGGTGCGTAACACAAGGAGAGATGCTGAGACTTTTCACCTTCGGATCTAACCGAAGGCGCATCATTTCCCACGCCCATCGTGACGAACGTTGGATTATTCGCCTCTCAGTACTCCGCTACCCAATGCCTAGATATCGCTATACTACACGAGAGAAACTAATGCAACTCGTGCCGAGTACATCTATAAAATTGCTGATAGGTGTATCTCACAGTGCTCGCAGTTATCAGGCTGGACTCGTGGCGCTGGGTATGTGCTCACATCAGTAATCTGTCGCGTCACTGTGACACTTAGTCTCCGTTGCTGACCATAAACGAGAGGGAAGACAGTCGTATGTGACACTTAGACTGTAGCGCACTGTAGACTCTGTAGCGCCCTACTGAAGTCATGATGCATGAATCGTGCGTTCACCAGCATGCTCACACGTGCGGCAGCTCATTAAATTTTGACGGAACCTTTGGTGTATACCATAAAATACCTGTGGGTGATATTCCACAGGCAATTTAGCTGTTGGGGACGCGAGGAACCATCCTCCAAAACTGGGCGCCAACGATTTTTAACCCTTCTGCGATCTGTGGCTCTGTAGCGTTCTGTAGCGTTCTGGCGGCTCTGTAGACGCTTCTACAGCTTCTACAGACGCGTTGAAAGGTTTACTGATGCAAGCTTTAAGCTTCAATAGAGGCAGTGTGATAACAAATTTCCGACCACCGTATTAGCTCCCGGATTATATTTCAGTAGATGAAGAGATTACAAAGTAGGGCGTACTCCATGCTCATTTTTATGGCGCTGCACCTCGTGGAAAGGCTCAGCGCACAGCTGCTGCGACCGGTAGATCTCGAATATTTTCACCAAATTTAGAAGGTTCTGTTCCATAATTATCAAGATTACAGATGTTCGCTCCATCGGCATGAGAGTAGGCCCGTCAAGAGTCAGTTGTATCCGCCGCATACGTGTTCTCGTCGCCCTCAAAACGTGGGTATATTGTCGCCTCATTCAATCTCGTTAGCTAACCTACATACGTGTATGGTCTCCATCCTTAACGAACGCAGTTGATACCCACGAACAGACGTAAGTTGAAGTGCAAATCAACGATTTAAAGGCGCGATGCACATTCTGCCATCAAAAAACGTGCCAAACACATTTTCTTACAATCATGGGTAGTTTTGGAAAGACGCTTAGCAGCCCTGCTGGTACTGTGGTATGCACTCTAGCTGCGTACTGATTGAACTAATTCACTTCGTCTGTGATAGAACGGAGCAAGCAGAAGGCCTTCATGTCATCGTGCGACTGGCGACCTGTTACAATTTCCAGCTCGCGATCCAAAGGCAATGAGATGTGCCTTGCACATCAACCCCTTGGAAAAGGCATCCTGAACAGACTCATAGACGTGCACATTGTAGGAGCTTGTCATATTATGGGGGCGGTGAGTCTCTTTCACACCTATGGGCTCATGAGCTCCGTGAACTTAATGGTGCATTCGTCGCCTCCTCTCTGGCCACATATCGTTGAACAGGCTCGGCCGATCCTTCTCGTTCCGCTGTTCATCCAGAATTTTACGGAAATCGCCTGGTCTTCCTTACGTGCATCTTTGTATGCTCTGGGGCTGCTGTTTTCCAAGGCAAGTTTCACTCTTATGAGAGATGGCTTACCTGCGGACTCTCAGATTGGCCGAATTGCAAAGGCGCTGTTCTTGTCTCCAATGGACAAAATCACGGACGCGTAGGTTTGACAAAATACCAATGTCCGGAAGGGATTACGCATGGTTTGCAGTGTTAATGTCCACGCGGCCCGTGACACATCCCCCGGTGACATCGCCTGTCCCGTCCATATCAAAACTGTGCAGGTGGCGTGGCCGAAAGATGTTGCGAATGCGCTGTGCTTTGTAACCTTTGCAAAGCCCTTGACAGCGCGCGTCTCGCCTTCCCCACTGGTACTTATATAAAGCTTCTTGTGAGATTTTTCTACGACAGGTGGCCCGCACTCATTCTGCTACGGCTCGTTGTCCTCTGCCCCCGTACAGAGTGACTATCGGAACGTCGCCTCGTAGCTGAGCTCCATCTGTAAGTCGCGTTTGTGCACATATACTAAGTCATGCTTACACTCAGCACTCCTACCCATAGCCGGCCCCTTCTATGTCTTTTCTGGTCGTCATGTCAGTGTCTACCATAGGACGTGTGCATAGGTGACGACCAAGAGTACTTCTTCGAGTATGTTTCCACGTTGCAACCTTACATATGTCGGACTGCTGACATCATCACCACACTAGAATCATGGGGACTGGAAGTACTTTTACTGTTCCGTGAGACATTGGGCTGTGCCCCATCTGGAAAAAGAGAAACTGGTATAGAGTAATATAGTTGCAATGTACCTACTATATCGCTGTATACAAGTCTCTGTTCTGTGCCAATCATACCGACCGCGCAGGGATTATACACTGGCGTCCAAAAGTAACGGAACGCCTACGTGTAACTTCCAGCACATGCCCAGAGCGCAGATATAGTGCAGTTCCCACAAAGTCTTTGAGGTACGGTGCCCGTACCTCTGTAGTATCACATAGTGCTGGAATGGTGGTTTCTTGTCTGCTGCCCTGTAAGCCGTGGCTGGGACAACTTTGCCTCTCAAAGTGCTGAAATCACTGCCCCATTGCTCCCACACCTGTAGATGGTCACTGCTAAGTCATGTTGCATATTCATGTCAGTAGCATGTACTGTCTATTTATTCGCTACATGAGATGAAGTGATTCGCAAATGGGGTGCAATCAGTGTGTCAATACCCGGCACAAATGACCTGTCAGAACGACGCATGACGCTATGTCGCCCATTTGGACGTGACATGATACATGTTTACCATCTGAAAACATTCAGCATCTAAATACATGCTGCATGGTAGGGTGAGATAAGTATCTTTGCTTCATCCTGTGATATAATCTCCCTGGTCCCGAAAGTGTTCTCTCGCAAAAGGGGAATTTGTCTTGGGCATTGCAAGCCCGGACGTGCATCAATAAATGTATCGATACTGTCAGTCGCTTGCTCTCCCACAACGCTAAACCTTGTGGAAGTATAGACTTTGTACATACCGTGGTACATGAAGAACAGCGTGTGCAACTGCACT
>JAAIFI010000382.1:0-27024 GCA_011032875.1 Phlebia tremellosa | reverse complement strand
ATTAGACTACATTAGCAAAGTCAATTTTTCTTGATGTGATCCAGAGTTCGCAGTCAAACCATATGTGGTTTCTAGTTTCAATGTCGATTTTGCCGCACCAGCACTTCTTGTTGCCGCTGAAGTTGAACCGCTCTCTAAAGTGACCATGAGGGAAGTGGCCACTCACAAAGCGTGCCAGCCGCGCAAAGTGAGTAGTGTTTCTTCCGCTCGATTTTAGGAACCAGTTAGATGCTGTGTGCCTACACTTTTCGAATGCATCCGTGGGGATGAGGTTGTTGTGGCCACGATACGAAGGGCGGGCCATGTCAGCTTGCCATGCTCTGTAGGCTTGGGCCGTTATATCTTGGCGGGCGTATGCGAAGGATAACGTGTTCGAGGGCTCAGCAGTTGCAGCGCCCGCTTGTTCGTCGACCACGACGTTCCCTGGGATGCCGCGATGACCGGGGCACCACCAGAAGTGTACGCGATGGCTAGACGATTGGGAGAGCCAGGGCCTTATGGACTGGCACGCCGCAACCGACAGTAGTTGGGAAGGGCCGCGCCCCGCCGCCAGGATGGAGGCAAGAGCAGCTTTGTTGTCTGCGAAGATATGTATGTCATTGACGGCTGCGGGGATGTCTCTTACTGACTCCTTGATCCCTCGAGCCAGGGCCGCCATCTCCGCATCGTAGGGAGTGGCTTTGCCATGCCCAAACCGACCTTGTCGTGATCTGCCCGCATTCTTGACCAGCCACGCCGCTCCAGCCGCGACCGTCTGGCCTCCATTGTTTATCTTTTTCTGAGACCCATCCGTATACAAAACTATACATTTGGGGTCGCTCTCTACGCGGTTGATGACCGGCATTAGCTTCGAGGTAATCCACGCTTGTAGGCGTTCCCCTTGAGCTTTTGTAGGTGCATCCTCACCATCTATGGAGTTCAAGTGATACTCTATCTGGCCTGCGAAGACATCTCCCAGTCGTTCCCCGGGTCGGCACTCATCATGCAAGACCTCGAAATCCTCATTACTGGCTTTTCCCCAGACGGCCACATGTACCATGGGTGTAACAGCATCGTGCGCCAAAAGTTCGCGGAGGGGCATGGGGGCTGTGATGTTGCCCCTGCCAGCTGACCACGCCGGTACCGGAAGCTGAGCTCTGGTGGGGTGGCCGTCGTGGAGGGTTCGCACCCTCAGGCAGGCCTTCTTCATATACTTGTCGATCTGGTGCCTGATAGGGAAGAGTCCGGCCATCATCTCGAGGGCTCCGGTGGGGGTGGTACGAAACCCTCCGGTTATCCAGCGGGCCGCACGACTTTGTGCTTTTTGGAGGTCTTTCGCGATCCACTTGATATTCTTCCACCCCGGACGCCACCAGAGCTGGGCCCCGTATGTGAGGATTGGAAGGACGTTCGAGATATAGAGTCTTCTCTTATCAGTCGGTGAGAAGCCTCGGTTCGCATTCCCCAACATGCGCAGGGCCGACACCGTGCTGGAAGCCTTAGTGGCGTAAAAGCGGATGTGCTCCCTGAACGTTAGTTTAGGGTCTAGGAAAAAGCCCAGGTATCTGATAGATGCCTTGGGTTTGAGGAGATGGTATTGTCCGTTCGCGCGAATCTTGAGCTTTGGTCCTAACGGTTCGCGTTCACTCCAGGCTATTTCTTTGGCACGTCTGAAGTGCATTAACTCAAGCTTGTCGGGCTCGATGCCCAGGCCAAGTCGCTCGAGGTGGCGGACAATCTTGCTGAATATATCGCGCAAGAGCCAGCTGTTGTAAATCAGCCCGTCGTACCGATTGTGGACAGGGTGAAGGCGTCCAGCGACATGAATCATTCCGTCATCAACGAAGAACTGCAGGGTTGCGTTTCCTTCGAGGGTTGACCCCACAGGGGCTACGATGTGGAGGACCGGAGCGATGTACAGGCCGGTAAGAATTGGAGACAACGCCGACCCCTGGCCGACGCCCGTGGAGAAGTCTGTCGGAGCGGATTGGTGTCCATTGAACACGAACTCAGTCTGTCGCCCGACCAGATAGTCCTCGAAGTATGCGCATAGGCTGCTATGGAACCCTTGTTTCTTCAAGATCGCCGCCATGGTCCCGTGGTGAATGGACGGGAAGAACTGCGACACGTCGAGCAGTAGCGCGGACGAATCAATACCCTGCTTCCAGGCCTGTTGAATATTATGGACGAGTTGGATGCCCGCGTCCTGCGTGCTGTGCTGTATGGCCCCCCCGAACTGGCAAGGGTGCATAATTCCGAATTTCTGTGAGTCGAACTGCATTCGCTGGGCGATCATCTTCTCAAAAAGCTTTCCGAGGCAGTTCAGGAGAACAATCGGTCGATACGCTTTTGCATGGGTGTAGTCCTTCTTCTTGGGTTTAGGAATGACTACGGTACGTGATTTCTTGAAGATGGAGGGGTGGATCCCGTACTTAATACATGCATTGAAAAAGGTGGTAACCTTTGCTTCTGTGTTAGAGTGCTCGTGATTCGCATTCCCGCAATCACATTTGGACTGGTCCTTCACGATTCTCTTGAGCCAGAACCAGCTCACGTTGTCTGGTCCTGGCGCAGAGAAATTGCTGGTGTTCTGGATGGCTTCCCGGAGTTCGCGTCCGGATAGCGGTGGAAAGGGTCTTTCATCCTTCTGGGGGATCTCTCCCAGAATGGTCGGATCGACTGCTCGCGGGTTTGCCGGAGTGAACTGCTCCTGGAAGAGTTCAGTGAGTTTCTGCGGGTCATCAACTGGGTTGTTGTCGCTATCGACGAGCCCTGTGGTGGCGCTCTCTTTCCTCGGTTTGGTCCAATTGACCATATCCCAAATTCTTGATGGGTGAGTCTTTTCCATAATATGATCAAAGAACGTTCGTTTAGCTCGTCTTACAGCCCCTTTCATGCGCTTTGTGGCGCGGTCGATCAGTTTCGATACATTTATAATCTCGTGGGTGATGCGTGTCACTTCCTGGTGCCAAACGATATCAAAATCGTGACCCACTTCGATGACCCTGGCCTGCCAGTGCTTGCGCTCTTTCACCAGTTCGCCCCGGCGGGCGCGGAGGGACCTGATTTCAGTCACGATGCCACTGCACTCTTTGCTCCACCAGGATTTCGAACGCTTCGACTTATTTGGAACAGTCGCGCAGTTTCGCCACGCTTTATCCCATTTTTCAGCGATCTGGTTGCCCATTCGTTCAACGTGCTCGCGAGACTCGTATTCGTCTGGCAGCGCCATGAGCGCCGTTCTGCAACTGTGGACGAAGACTGTCCCCTCTTCAGAGCCCCTCTTGACATTGGGGGTGGTGTTAGGCGTAACGCCAACGGGCATCGCCCAACTAAGGATGGCGTGGTCGCTCCTGTGGCGGGCTATATCGTCGACCTGAAGGTCCCCTATCGTTCCCCGGGCGTGGTCCACCCATACAAGGTCCAAGACCCCTTCTCTTACCCCCAGATTGTTGGAGAGCCAAGTGGGCGGTCCATCCGGGTTGTTGAGGAGGGTAAGTCCCAATTGCTCCCTTGCGAGCTCCTTGAGTTGTTCCCTCTGCTGAAGGTGTCGCTGTTCAGCCCCTGGCAAACGTTGGCCAGGGTCCCATTCAGGGTCGCGCAGATTAAAGTCTCCGGCCATGAAGGCAAGGCTGGGGAGGGCTTCTGCACGGTCGAGGAGGTAGGATACCGCATCAAAAGTTCGTGAGTCATTGTAAATGTTTAGGAAGTTGAATTCCTGATCATTTTCCATGTTCAGGGTGACGCACAGAACGTCGTCATGTTTGGCGCATGCTGTTCTGATGTGGGGGCTGGATTTACTCCACCGGTTGTGGACGTAGACGAGAACTCGGGTGCTCTCCGTGTAGCCCAGGCACGCAAAATTTCGATGCGCGCAGGTGTGATGGTACTCATCTCCGTCGGGATTCGTTGTGGACGCGACAGTCTTGATTAATCCTTTGAAAGGTTCTTGAACGAGTAAGATGTCCGCATCACGATTGTTCTCGAGGAACAAACCGTGGTTATCTCGACTCTTTTGTACATTGGCCGACCGACACTGGAGCATGGGTGCGTCGTTTGGTGGCTCGTTTGCTGGACCCTGAGACTCACGCTCACGCTCCCCTTCTTCAGGAGCCGTAGCTTGTTCCAGGGCGCGTCGTAACGCGTCGATGTCTAACGGTGGGTTAAGTTCGGGCATCTGGGCACCATGCCCATCTGAAGAGGGTGTCCCTCGAGCCGTCGGCGCGGAGGACATTGTGGGAGAGAAAGAACTTGTATTGTTACTCATATATTCAACTACGACAGGAGTGTACTTCTAAAGTAGGGATTTATAACATCACCATGTCGTCGCCGCCGCTCGGTTCTTCGTCGGCATAGAGGTCATCGTCATCCGATGGTGGGTCACCAGCTTCTTCAACCGTCACGCGACGTCTAGTTTCTCGTTCGACAGCTACAACGCCGTCATAAGCATTCCTGCGGTTGCGGAGGTCGTTGGCCGAGAATTTAGGCCGGTGCTTCTCGAACCACGCGTGGGCATCCTTGTTGTTCGCATGGCGGTTGAAGGGGCACTCCCTGGCTGACGGGGCGTGGTCCAAGCTGTCGCAATTGGCGCAGTACACATGCGAGCACGTGGTGCGGGGCTCCAGGGTGTCGATGCGGGTCTGAACGCATTCTGGGTGAGCGCAGTAGCGGGAGTGGTCCGCGTCAACGTGGGGAAGCGAGCATAGGGAGCAGAAGATTTTGCCGGCCTTGCATGCACTGCCCGAGTGCTGCCAGTGCCAGCACTTGTTGCACAATGGGATGCGCGGGGTGGTGTCGTAGCGGGTTAGGAGGTGCTCTTCGCCAAACAGACGAATCTTCTTCTTGCACCATCCTTCACTGACCGATCCATTCTGGTTGTCGTAGGCGGCGAAGATGAACGTTCCTGATCCTCCGCTCCTGTCCAGCCAGAACGGCCTCGGGGACTGTATGTGAGCTAGGACGTTTGGCGCGATCCATGTGTTTTCGCCCATGATGGCCGATATAATGTCTTCTGGGGCGAACTCCTCGCGGGTGGTTCTGTGGTGAGTGCGAAGCGCCTTGATCGCGAGGCGGGTAACCGGGCAGTAAAAGTCGATCGTGGCTGAACGCGACATCCCTGGGCCGTGGAGTGCGAACCAGTCGGACATCTGGTTGAGGTGATCTCGAATGGCGACGGCAGGGCGCGCCTGAAACCGAATGTCGGCGTGAACTCCTCCTGCGTGCCAGGTGAGATCGACGACTTCGTTGGGTTCTTGTCCTATTCGTTCAAGTTGGTCCCGGACCCAAGTCCTGGTGTCTGGGAGCTCACGGCGGTAGGCTGCGTTAGTGACGGCCGCTGAGAATACTACTCGTAGGATTTTGGTGGGGTCTCGAGGGGCTGGTACGTGGACCACGGGTGCTAGCTTGGCTTTAGGTTTGGGGGGAGGGCGTGCCGTCTGTAGAGCAGGCGTCTGAGTAGCGGCGCGACCAGAGGTGGGCGTAGCAGCCAAGGCTGGGCCAGTTGGCGGAGGGGCGACATTTGCCGGAGCGGCTGCAACAGCAGCAAATGTGAAAGTGGGGGCAGGGTTGGGGTTGCCTGTAGGTTCTGGCGGTGCAGCTGACCGGAGGCGGAACTCGAAGAACTTGGTGAGAGTGAGAGCTACCTCGGGGTGGATGCGCCCTTTGCAGACCTGCATGAGAGGCCCAATGGCGTTGATGTCCTTCCAGTCCCAGTCGCGGGGGATGGCGTACGCTTCCTGAACACGTTGGGTTTCGGTGGTGGATGCGGGCCGTTTAGAAGGGGGTTCCGCTCGGGTCGCCTGAGTCACGGGCGCGAAGATAGCAGGTCGTTTCTTACCCTTGGGCAAAGAGGCCTTCGGGGTGGGCGTGTGGGCCTTGGATGCCTGCGACGTCTTGGTGTTGTTGGAGCCTGAGCCCTTGGGGGGGGCGGGGCCCGCCGGCGGTTCGAGCACTTTAGTGCACCGCTCTGAGAGCGACGACAATTTGACTGAAATGCCTCCTAGTCTCTCGAGGAGTAGGGAGTCGTTTGCCAGCTTGATACCCTCCATGGTAGAGAGGGTTGAGTCTAGCTTAGCTTCGAGCTCGCCGATGCGCGTGCGTGCCTCGCGAAGGTCGGTGTGGGCTTCGTAAAGGCTCTTGGGTAGGAGAATGGACAGCTGCGAGTCGTGGCCTTGGACGAGGCCCGCCCATGTATCAAATGCTTGACCAACGGCTTTAGACATGCGCGTCGTTACAGACGTCTGGTCGTCAGCAGTTGAGATAACGACTGGGATGATAGGGTCGCCGACAGCGTTCAGAGCGGCCAGCCACAGTTCCTGCTGATGGGCAAGGCTGCTGAGGCGTGCTCTGATTGCGTCGTCGACCGGTGGAGCCGGAGGGACGGTGCTGGGTAGAGCAGGTTCAGAAGACATGGTGGGGTTTAGTTCAGACTGTTTCGCGCAGGGGTGGGGCTGGGGTTTGCGTTTTGAGTCTGAGGCACGGTGAGTGGGGGTTTTTAAGTCAAATCTCATTTGCGAGGCCAGAAGGCACAAAGGGGCACATGAGTGTGGCATACAGAGGCTGTCTACGAAGACAAAGAGAATAAAGATCGCGGCGTACGCACGAGGCAGGCCAGGACGATATTTGGGCAGTGGCACACTCGTGCTTGGGCCTGCATGGGGGGGCCATGCCCCGAATGTGCGCCCCTCCGGGGAGTGGCACCACTGAATGAACCCACCCGCTGCCATAGCTGGGGGCGACCAAGTTTGCGCAGGGCGAGCAGTGCTCACCCTAGGCGCGATATCCGCAGTGGGGTACTCCGAGCTCTGTCGCCCGGAGTAGGGGTGCTTGGGAGGCACAGCAGAGGACGCTGTGTAGCTCCTCCCAGCCCTGGGGAGTCTTGCAGCGTCAGGTTCCGCAAGACTCAGGCCGACTAGCGGCCTAAACAGTCTTGGGACCTCGTTGGAGGCGATTTTGGGGAGAGGGGAAGGGGCGACGAGAGGGCAGGAACGGGGGAAAGGTNGGACCTCGTTGGAGGCGATTTTGGGGAGAGGGGAAGGGGCGACGAGAGGGCAGGAACGGGGGAAAGGTCGAGACGGTGCGGGCGTCTAACGTGGGATGGTGGTGGTACGAGGTCAAGGAGCGTCTTCCAGTATTCAGTTGACGAGATTTCGAATCGGTTTTGTGTTTGCGTACCTTTTTCCATCAGACCTCAGGCTCGCTGGAATGCTGAAGTCGATGTGATTGCTGGTCAAGTGGCGGTCGTCATTGTGGTCGGTTGAAAGAAGGCCGGCCGGCGCGCCCGTGAGTCGGCGATGCTGTGATCCGCTGTGGGCTCTCATATTATTGATGCCTTTTGCCGCTCTTTGTCTCTTGGCCTCGCTCAGACCATCCTCTCGTTCGCCACTCAACACAAAGGACTTCTGCAAGGCCGCACAACATGGCAGGCTGTGGCTGGCGCTTCCACATTGCTTTTAGAGCAGCAGGCTCTCTGTGTCGCTTTCTCCCGCCTTTCCTGTCCCTTCGCCCTCCCGCCCCAACCGCCCTCTCCTTTGCCTACCCGTACTCGAGATGAACTTTGACCGCCGTCCATCCTATTACACAGACGCTGAAACGCTCAGCGATGCGTCTGAGTACGGTCTGGACGCGACAGACGATTACTCGCCGCGTCTGCGGTTCACTACCTCGTCCGTCCGTGACGAGCCTTTCCATCGCCCGCCGGTCGGCGCACCACGACACGACCCACTCGGCGTCCTGAAGCCCGACATCGACAACCGACCTCCTCTACTCGCGCCCGAGTATGAGAAGTACATGGAGCAGTCGTGCTCGGAAGTCAGACTTGGCTTGAGGGAAGACGGGGTCGTACTGCACAAGCATCCGTACGTGGGTGCTTTCATCCAAAGGCTACCACACACGTCCGTAGCGGACGCGATGTCCGCTCGGCGCGGCATCTCCAATGTGCAGTACGCAGTGGATGAAGTCTTGGGCATCGAGCTGGACCGTGTCCTGAGCGAGTCCATCTTCGTACTTGCGGCCCTCCATATTCTCGCCGCGCACAACCACCCCGCCCACCTCACGCTCTGGCGAAAGCAGGTGGCTTCGAGCACTGCGCAACGTGTGCAAAAAATCATGGGTATGTTCTGACCATTGACAATCTTGCTCCTCAAACTTACCAATATGTATCATATTCAGACATGACCCCAAGACCCATAGTCTCACCTATTGCGTGGAACGGGTTCAAAGAAGAAAAGCCACGACTGCGCAGCGCGCACGAGAAACTTTTCTCTCGTGCTCGCCTAGTGGCAACCACCTCCACCGCCCCACCACCCGCCGTTCCACCACCTGAGGCTGTGAGGCGACGCAAGGCTCCTGCGCTGACCAGGAGGAAGAGTCACCGCCCGGCGAAGCCAGTGTCCGGCGACGACAAGACCGACCTAGAGGTCGGGGACGTCGACGTCGACATCGAGGATGAGCGACCGCTGAAGAGGTCGAGGACAAACGACCTCGAAGCCGCGGAGACACTCCTCGACTTGAAGGCCGTCGACACCACCTTCTCGAAGACCATGAACTTCATGGCACCGTCGATGTCGCAGTCCTCGAGCTGCACTGTCTCGGTGGGCGACGCCTCGCCATCCTCGTCACAGCCCTCGTCCGGCGCGTCTACGCCCAACGTTTCTGGGAACGTGTCCGACGCCGAATCCACCGCGACGTGTGTGGCGGACGCACCAGCTGGGAAGGGCGCGAAAGGGGCCGCTACATCGCTTCGCCGCAGCCCACGAGGCAAGACGGTCGAGAAGACGGCCGACTCGGAGGAGCTCGTGGACGTGGAAGAGGTCTCGCCGCGTGCTGGTCGCGCTCGAGCTTCTACCATAAAGCCACCAGCCCCCAAGAAGGGCGCAGAAGTAGCGGCGTCTGCGCCGCCGAAGCGGAGCACGCGCTCGGCCTCCAAAACAGCAGTCGCCACCGCCCCGACGTCTTCTAGGCAGTGAAGGCTACTCACCCAAGCTCTCTTGTCTCTCGCGAAGTGTCCAAAATCCTCATCCTCTCACTGCTATCGATATTGCTTTGTTAGTTTATCATACTCCTAATGTCTCTACGCACTGCTCTCTTGTATCCTCGCTATCCCATGTATACCACATCTATTTAACCTCTCTATCAAAGCTCTCATCACATATAACTTATTGTATCTTACGCTTCTGCTCAATGTCTATTCTCATCAAGTTCACCGGTGATAGTAAGTATACATATATTGAACTTCATGCATGATCTACATTGAGAGCGAATAAGGAAGGATGGCAGCTTCTCATCCTAACACGCACAAATAAGTCACAAAGAGACGCAAACCATCAGCGGCGGTCCCCTCTCGTTTATGCAACGTCGATCACTTCCATGAGGGTCATGGCGATGGCCCTCCGTCTTCATTATGGATGAACATCCTCCCACTCTACTTCTACGTACATCTATTTCATACTTATTCATGTCAAAATCAGGAGGTACCCCTGTCAACCCTTCGAGGACGCCAGCCGGTGAAGCGCTAGAAGTCCCAGCCCGTTATTTTTCGGAACACATACTTCCTCCTTTCCCCTCAGATTTGAACGCGCAACGAGTCTTGCAGATGGAAGAAGTCTTACAAGAAATCTTCATCACAAAAGCCTGTCACTCTCAAGAGCCGTTGGCGAGGCTTCCCGGAGGATTCGTCTGTCTCGCGTTACTCTACGATCGCAATCTTTCAACATCTTGTGAATGTTGTCAATGCCATAGCAAAGGCTAGTGCTCTAGAAAAACTCGAGGTCACTCGCTATCTATGGCACAACACTTACCCTATAGGGATGCTATCGCACAGCGAAAGAACGTGCAACTCCTGACCGGACGTCGCGCATGGAGAAACAGACTGTAGATATCGACTGGTGGGATGTTGAAGTAGTAGAATATAATATTCCAAAATTTTCGCCGAGGTAGGTGAGTGACAATGTTTCTTTTCTACTGTGCGATGGACTTATCCTGTCCTACAGAACATGTGGAAAGCCATGTGGAACATGTCCCATCTTATGAGAGTAGATGCGCGACAGCGTTTTGTATACGGTTTCACCATCACTGACATCAACATGAGATTGTGGTATTGTGACCGAGCGCAGGTTGTGGTGTCAGACCCGTTCAACTTCATCACGGTGAGTTGTCGCTAGTCTCGCAAGCAGAATATATCTTTGACAGCTGTTTGCAGCAACATATTACAGTTGTACATACATTTTTGTCCTTGTTGTACCCGAGGCCAAATCAACTTGATTTGACCCCAACGTAAACCTGTTATCGCGCAAACTAGGTGAAGGTGGACTCTGCTACGACATCATGCTCTATACTGAAATGGGAGAGAAACGTGTTTACCACACGCTGGAGCTCATATCAGCTCTTGGCACGCAGGATATTCGGGGAAAGGGAACCCGTGTCTGGAAGGTCATTCGCATAGTCGATGGCGTAAAATTCGGACCCCCTCTCGTTCTGGAGGATTGCTGGGTTGTTGAGAATCGCGAACACAAAACAGCAACTTTCAACCGATTTAGAAGCACCGTACTCTCGAAGAAGACCAGCAAAATCCTGGAGGACTCTTTCCTCACCTTGGACTGCTTTGGCGATGTTTATATTCCTGGAGACGCAGGAGGAGTTGCGTAGGGCGTCTGTTGAGTGTCAGGCTGCGGGAGGTGCGGTGGCCAAGGCCAATGCATATCGACTTTTGTCGCATATAACGGCCACCTCAAACCTCGCCCATTCACCGCATCTTTCTTCCCCCTACTCCGACCAACGTTTAGTACTTTCCCACTCTGTCGCCATTTCCCCCCTGGCACAATGCGACACCTTCGATCCCGCCAGCCTCGCAAATTCCAACGGGAGAGTACGCCGCTCGCCGATAAACAAACACTGTCAGAATCATACCAAAGTGGCTCTCTCGATCTTGCCACCAATCGTCAGTTCCTCATGATGGATCTCGACAAGTCGGCGGTACAGGTTGACGTCGAGACGTTCCTCACAAGGCTGGTTCCCAACGTACCAGACAGTCTCACTCAGCGAGTCCTCGGCAAATTAAAGAAGGGTAATACTCCGGTCATCAGCCCCAACGGTCGGTGGACGGCCTTTCCCAAGAATCCTAGCAAGTCAAAGCTGAAGGAAGGACCCACCTTCGAACCTTTGGTCGGCATCTCTCAGGCTATCGCAAAGGCAGCGTTCGGGGACTCACCGCTAACTACGGAGCTGATCAGTAACCCCAACGGTGTTCCTAAGAGCAAAAACAGGAAACCTAACCTGTCCCGCCCCGATATGTACTTCATGAGACTCTTGGGCGATATATCTTGGCCTTCCACCAGCTGCAACGGTGAGTTAAAGTTGATTGCAAACAACAAGACTATCCTAGACGTGAGTTATTCATACGCATGTGTGGGTCTGTTGGCATTGATGCATCTCGGCACGCCTACAGAATCAGACAAAAATGTCATGGAGCATGCATCAGAAACTGCGTGATGATCCCCAATCTCGGTTCACTTTCGGTTTTACTATCGAAGATACAGATATGAAGTTTTGGTTCTGTGATCGGGCCAACTTCATTGTCTCCGATGCTTTCAATTTTATCACGGTCTGTGCGCAATTATTTGGGCTGTACAACGAGAAGGTCTGACTCTAGCACTTCTTGCAGGAGCACCCGTATGTCATCCGCTTCTTTATAGCTATGTTATCTTCGTCCGAAACCCAGCTTGGCTGGGATCCTACGATGACCCGACTCCCGAGTGGACAGTTCGACATCACCGTTCGAGCCAAGAACGGGAAGGTGAGGATCTACCGCACCGTAGACGTATTGGCAGACTTCGCAGCGGAGTCCATACTCGGCAGGGCTACCCGAGTCTACAAAGTACAGGAGCTGAAGAACGGAGTTCCTCATGGAGATTTTGTCGTACTAAAAGACCAGTGGATTGACACAAATCGCACGAAGGAAGGGGACATCTACACGGATATCAAGAACACCAGCCGCTCAAAAAGTTTCCAAGATCATTTTAAGACATCCTTCTTGACAATAGAATGGCATGGAACAGTATATGCGTCGGACGATGATGATAGACTGGTTCCAGACGACACTCGGGCGGTTCATCTACGAGGGGAAGACATCTCAGCGACCTATCCACGGTTTCTACTCACGCGCACCGCCATTCCTAGGCGTAGACGCCGCGTTTCGCACCCTGTCGCAGCTGGATTTCCTTTCCCACAACGAGTTCAGTTGACCAAGAAGACTCCAGATGTTGTATATGAGCCAAAGTCTCACTATCGTATCGTGTTCAGGGAAGTGTGCCAGCCTTTGTGCCAGCTCACTGATCTTGCTAAAATCTTCACGGCGATACTGAAGACTTGCAAAAGTGAGTTGCTTGTCGTCAAAATTTGGTCTTTCTGCTGACTCAAGGCGTCAGCCCTGGAGCTTCTGCACAACTCAGGTTGGATGCACCAGGATGTCAATCTGTCAAATATCTTGATCGATACAGACGGTCAGGTGAAACTCGTCGACCTCGAGTATGCCAAGAAGACAACAGATGATAGCAGCCATCGCGTTCGCACCGTGAGTATTGCTAGCTATCATTGCAATCTTTTAGACTGACGTCACTACCAAGCTTTGTGATAAATTTGCACCAATCGAGGCAGTAGGACGCAAGTATGACTTCAAGCCTCGCAGGCCGTCGTCAATTACGGACCTGCAGTCTCTAGAAACCTTCGATCTTAATTCTGCATATTCAGATACGGAGGATGAATCCGATAGTGAAAGTGACGGCGATGAGTCTTCCGAAAACGAGGAAGATAATGACTGCGATTCAGTCTCTGGAGAATCTCAGCCGGATTTGGACTCAGAACTGCCTAGTGCTGCTAGCCATCAGGTCTTTCGCTATAACCCTTTGCACGATCTGGAATCCCTGTGGTGGCTGTCAGTCTACTTTATCTTCAATCATGGGATTTACATCGACAATCCTGACCCGGAGCTGCAGCTGGAGCGAGAACGGACGGCCAAGTTCTTACTCCAGTCAAACAGAGCGGAAACTCTCAAGAATGGCGACATTCTTCTCGACGCCGTGGAGAAGCTTCCTGCATCCCTTCGTTTCTCTGGTGAAGTACTTGACGTCGCAAGGCAATATCTCGTGGACCGTTTCCGAGCAGCAGAAGCTACAACAGATTGTCTCCCCCACTTGCTCGCGGACGGTCTACATGATAAACTTGCAGGCTGTTTCGGCCGTGTGCGAAAATCGGTCAAGAAGATCAAAATATATCCCGTGCCTATGGTCAGAGGGAATATTGAACTCGCAGCGGCGCCACCCAAGCCCTCAACTTTGTCTCCTCGTAAACGGTCTCGATCCAATCTCCAGTCGGAGGATGAGGATGACCAGCCTCGACGCAAACGCAGAGCAGTACGTCAAACGTAGTCTGTTGTCATCGTGCGATTCGAACATACCTTGATGACATTATTCATTTCCATCACCCTTCTTTCCATCCGGTATTTTATATATACATGAATAGTAAAATTTTCTACACACCGAAGGGGAAGATATTTGCATATGATGTGCCGTGTGCTATCTATCCCTAACAGAGTGGCCGGAGAGTGGACCGGTGGTAGTTGCTAATACTGCTACTATAGTTTATCATTACCGGTTACGCCATAGTACACTTACCTTGAGAGAGCCATCGGCAGGTGTAACGGTAGATACCACAGGGTCATTGACATGTGGGCACAAATAGAGTCACGTGACTACTCCTATTGTTGAGGCCCGATCGCGATATAGCGCTCTTTGTGTTATGGCCATGTTGTACAGGCTACTTCGCTGGACCTACAACAAAACACTCATTCCCCTTCTGTCTGTTCCTCATGGCGTCGATGCAGAGCCTTAACTTACAACCATTGAAGACCCCTGCAGGAGAGGCTATCCAAGTTACGACCCGCGAATTTCTGGACACTATACTCCCTCCTCTACCTGGAAAGTTGGATGCGAACCTAGTTTTGCGAAGATGGAAGAGGTGCTATAAAAATTCCTCTTCGCAGAAGCCAATCACTCTCAAAGGTCGCTGGCGAGGATTCCCGCAGGACCCTGCTGCATCTCCCAGGTCTACAAAGACCAGTTTCAAGTACTTTGTGGATGTCGTCAATGCAATACGAATGGCAAGCACTACGGAAATGGCTGGAGTATCACGCCGTTTACAGAACAACCCTCATCCTGTAGAAATGACTTCATGTGATACCCGAGATTATAATTCCCTTCCCGACGCGTTTTTGGTGTCAAGTACGGAGAAAGGGACCCAGAATGTGGACTGGTGGGATGTGGAAGTGGTGGGCGAGTACAACAAGACTGAAGATGAGGGCGAAATAATTGAGGCAAGCTACAGAGTCCCCTCTTCGTTGTACGCCCCTCTCATCTCTGATTTAGAATATCGAGAAAGTAACGTGGAGCATGTCTCATCTTATGAGAGTGGACGCTCGCAGACGATTTGTATACGGCTTTACCATCGACAATACCGACATGAGGCTGTGGTATGGCGACCGGGCACAGATTCTGGTGTCGGAGCCTTTCAACTTCATAACGGTATGAAGAGACACTTCATGTGCATCATGTATCTGACAAGAAGTCATTAGGAACACCGCATAGTCATCCATACGTTTTTAGCATTCTTGCACGCGAAACCACACCAGCTTGGGTTCGACCCCAATGTCACGCTCCTGCTTAATGGACCAGAAAAATCGAAAGTCAACTACGAAATTACCATGCGCTCTAGGACGGGTGACAAGGTAATCTACCGTACGCTGGAGCTTTTATCGGCCATCGGTATACACAAGTTATGGACAAAAGGGACTCGTGTCTGGAAAGTGATTCATATCGTCGATGGCGAGGGTCACGGAGACGCTGTAATTTTAAAGGACAGCTGGGTAGACGAGGAACGCGAACGGGAGACAGCGACCTTCAGTCGTTTTAGGTACATTGATCACTCAGAAGAATTCAGGCAGACGGTCGAGAAGTCCTTCCTCACGTTGGAGTGCTTTGGCGACGTCTACATCCACAGCACGCCAGATCCAGACCGAGTGGATTCCACTAGGACGAATTGTGTTTCTCAGTACATTTCAGAGACGGGGGCCAAGAGCAAGAACGCAATACTCCGGTCGAAGATCCACCACAAAGTTCATCATCGTATGGTTATCAAGGAAATATGCGAGCCGCTACATATGGAGGTGTCATTACTACGGATTTTTACAGTCCTTGATGAGATTAGTATTGGTAAGTCCCATAGGATGTTTAATCGAGCACGCACTTACGACTGCGTCTATCCAGCTCTGAAGGCCATGCACAAAGTCGGCTGGATTCACTGTGACATAAGTACCGGAAATATATTGATCGACGCAAAAGGGCATGCGAAATTAGTTGATATGGAGTATGCGCAGAAGATGAGCGACCCGCAGCCAGATCACCGTGTGGTATGTGACTTTATCGTATTGATTGGGTAGTCGTGACATATCGCATCCAGGGTACTGCAACATTCATGGCCATAGAAGTACGGCGACAGCGTTATGTTTTCAGGCCTTCCTCTTCAATCCCTATACCTGACGCGATTGCCTCCTTCAATATGTCTGATGCGATCAGGAAGATAGATGAAGGTCTCGATTCCAGCGAGTCAGCATCCGAAGGTCTTCCACCCCTACGTTCGTTATTGCCACCACGGGTACCCTTCCGATATAATCCACTTCATGATCTCGAGTCGTTATGGTGGATCGCAATCTACTTCGTCTTCAATAGGGAAGTTGACACCGACGTTGACGACTCGGATCAAGCTGCTGAGCGTCGCGAAGCGAAGTGTCGGGCGGCCAACGGCCTGTTCCAATCGGACGATACCCGTTATCTTACTATGACCGAGGACGGGTTTGAAGACTACCTGAGGTATCTTCACCCGACCACACGACCGATCGGGAGCCAATTAAACGATTTAAGAAGGAAGTTAGCCGCGGCCTATCGCAACGCAGAAGAGGATGCTGCTTCAATCGATCATACGGCAGCAGATGGACTTCATGAGGCGTTTTCGACGTCGTTCAGGAAAATCGTCAAATATCTTCGCAAGAAACCGATCACTTTGCAGCCTGCCGATCCCGAACCTATCAGCTCCGGTCGCAAGCGGTCTCTTCATTCATCTGATTTGAGCAACAGCCCCACTCCTCCTCGAAAAAAGGCAAGACACATCGAACCTCCACCACCAGCAGAGTCCAGCCACCGACTTACTCGCTCTCGTGCTGCCGCTTCAGCGAAAAGGGAGCAACGATAGGGGCATGCGCAGGTCGCAGCTTATCGAGGCTGACATATATTTATTATTATTTATCCTTGAATAGTGACCAAGTACTGGTGTTTAATCTAGAGCTACGAGCTCACGTGTATCGCACCTAGGAATCATTAGTTACAGTTAGTTACAGCGCGAACCAAATTTTCGTGTTTATCATGCCTCCAAGTTCGGTGGGTCAAGACTCTCGCTTTCCACTCGCTCTCAGAGTACCGACTCCTGTTTCCCCTCCCTGCAGCTCTCGAGAGTTTCACCGAGTCCTTCACGAAGGAGATGCTCCCAGAATGGAACATCAAGGGCATTATCATCGAGACGGGCGGCTTCCCCACCGAGTGGCACATCGGCTCGATGGTGCGCCTCCCGCCGCTGACGCAGTACGACACCCCGCATTCGTCCATGACTATCGTGAAACAGACTCGGGCGAAGATGCGGCCTATCGGCGACCCTGCGCGTGCGGCGAAGGCCATGGTGCAGGTCGCCGACATGGCTGACCTGCCGCTGAGAGTGCAGCTCGGGACGGATGCTATGCTTCTCGTGCGGAACAAGGCACTGAAGACGGTGCAGGACGGGGAGCGGCTTGAGGCGTTCAGCAGCCAGACCGACGCGGACGACGTTGACAAGAATAAGATCCTGCAGATGTTCACTTTTGCTAATGAGTGAGCGTCAGGGATGTAGTAGAGCCTAGGTTTTGCTGCATCTGTACTCTGAGGCCGCGAGGATCACAAGTACAGAACGTTGTACCACTGTGTTCTGAAAAATCGATTTTGGGTGGTGCACAGCAGCCATGGAAGTTTGAAGAAAGAAGTGTGATTACTCACAGCTTCAAGCATGATTTGCTTTGAGAACAAATAAGGAAGGACGCCAGCTTCCCATCCTAACACGCACAAACATGTCACAAAGAGACGCAAGCCATCACCGGCAAATTACCAGTCACTTTCAACGTCGATCACCTCGATACCCACACCTACTTGTTCACTGTGACTTGGGCCTCTGTCGTCGCTATGAGCGGGTTGACAGACCACGCTGTGGTTGTTCGCATCACCTCCATTGGGTTGTTGGGCGGTAAGGCGTCTGTCTCGTTTTTGTGTCTCGGCGGTATGGCTGACATCGCAACGAAGCGTGCAGGCATATGATTCAATGAAGGGCACGGTGACGTTGTGCGACGGCGAGACGGACGACGAGCTGCTCGTGGATATATCGCTATGTTTCAGTCCGTTCCAGACGTACCCGTGGCTGGAGGAGCAGAACACTGCAGTGATGGTCGTCGGGTATCTGGAGCAGAATGACAGTAAACCATCGTTGGTGAGTTTCATGTTTGTATTTTTTCTGATGTTAAAACTGTGACAGAGCGATGCTCCCTCGACGATTTTGTGTGCTATACTTCTGAAGGAGCGCAGTAAACTGGATCTAAAATTGTGGAATCATGCGATCACATCCTATTCGAGTCTCACCGTCATATACAGCAAGTAACTCGCTCGCCGGTTTATACAGCTCCCAGGCACCCTTTGCTCCTTACGGTGCCCATCTATCATTTCCCTGCCGTCACTGCCGTCAAGTGTTAGACTAAAGGGCAACCTCTCAGCTACTCATCATCCCGCTGATGATCCGAGAAGCTATAAAGTTGCATGCTTTCCAGCCTAATTCACGGGTCTGCGTGCAAACAGATCCCACAGCAGCTCCCGTCAAATCTCGATCACGTTCATAGCTCCCGGTTATTTGTATCTCTGTGTTCAATATTTGCCAGTTAACACGACAGACCATGCGCTTTCCAAGTCGCCTACATTGCACTGAGCGACAGGGCGCAGTCTGTGTCATTCTTATGTGTTGACGACGAGCTACTATCTCCGGCCTGTAGAACTTCCCATGAATTCTGGACCAGAAGATTGTCTTGATAGTTCTCCGATAACCCGAGAGAAGATGAATAGGCTCTGGAATGGTGGGTCTCGTGTCTTTCTGTTTGTTTCCTTCACGGCGACTGTTTCTCATAGCGATGCTCCTTCGCCAGTTATACGTGCAATTTTTCCTATGAGGTGCAACGCCCTTGATTTGACCGTTCCGGTTCAAGACAATCTCTCATGTGCATGCGATATGTCGTATCCTCGCTTGGACAGCGAAGTCCTGCCATCTCTACCTGGATATGTAAGTACTATCAGTGGTCACTGATGTATATTCGTGTTAAAAGGTAAATAGTATAAGAGCCTAAGGTTTAAAGGCGGGTAGAGGAAGAAGATTAAGTCTGCAATCAAACCGTGCCTTGTACGTTTTCACTCAGTGTGCATGAAACGTGACATCTTCGAACGCTTCCTTGTTTGTACAGCCGACCTTATCCAAACTCTAGGTCAAAATGTCTAGCTGCTTGGCCATCGCAATCGTTATACAAACATCACAATTTTCCGACCAGTTGTACCAAATCGAAGTAGACGTTACGGTAAGGCCATATGGTATTTGTTCCATGGTGCTATGTGTACAGATTCGTCGAGTGACTGGAGTAACAGGCGCAACGGGTCCTTTTATTGGAATATTCTCTGAGGGTGGAAGAGAAAGACGGCCCTTTCTTTCACTTGACCTCCAGGTCACTATCAGACAGGTAGCTATGTCGGACCTTCTGTCTCACGATATTTCAATGCTAAGTCCTCTTTCGTGGTAGACAGACTAACGTCCACACGTGACGCATCTAACGTCTTCTATGCACGCTCTGTCGTATGACCGTCATTCAGATCCGTCATTCGTCACAAAAGGCTACCGTACAGCGACACGGTGCGCGCCAACCATGCCTATGACTGGTCAGGTCTATCGAAGAAACTTGTCATTGTTTGGAACTTCCACCCACAGAACACAAAGGGCTCACTGAAGACGTCTGCTCACTTGTTCCACATGACCGGAGGAGTTGCGTAGGGCGTCTGTCGAGTGTCAGACTGCGGGAGGTGCGGTGGCCAAGGCCAAAGCATATCGACTTTTGTCGCATATAATGGCCACCTCTAACCTCGCCCATTCACCGCATCTTTCTTCCCCCTACTCCGACCAACGTTTAGTACTTTCCCACTCTGCCGCCATCCCACCCCTGGCACAATGCGAAACCTTCGATCCCGCCAGCCTGACAAATTCCAACGGGAGAGTACACCGCTCGCCGACAAAAAAACGATGTCGGAGTCGTACCAAAGTGGCTCACTCGACCTCGACACCAGCCGCCAATTCGTTATATCGGACATCGACAAGTCAGCGGTACTAGTCGATGTCAATACATTTCTTACGACACTACTTCCTCACACTCCAGAGAGTCGTACCCAACGAGTCCTAAGAAAACTGAAGACGGGCAACACTCCAGTTATTGGTCTGGATGGCCGGTGGACGGCCTTTCCAACGAATCCCTGCATGTCTCAGGACAATGAAGAAGTCACCTTCAATCCTCTCGTGGACATTTCTCAAGCCATCGCAATGGCAGGATTTGGGGACCTTGTGTTAACTACAGAGCTGATCAGCAACCCGAACGGTGTTCCCAAGTGGAAAAACAGGAAGAACCTATCCCGCCCTGATATGTACTTTAGATTACTCCACGGCGATACATCTTGGTCTTCCTTTGGATGTAGCGGAGAGCTGAAGAAGAAGGTGACCAAGAACTCTATTCGAGATGTAAGTTACTCATTGTCTTACAAAGACCTGCCAAAGCCAACATTGATTTGTTGTACATAGAACAGGAAAAAAATCGGATGGAGCATGCATCAAAAATTGCGTGATGATCCGACAAGTCGATTCACCTTTGGGTTTACGATTGAAAACACGGACATGCGATACTGGTTCTTCGATCGCTCAAACATTATCGTGTCTGAGGCTTTCAATTTTATCGAGGTCTGTTAACAATCTACTGCGCAAATAGGACTACCTGATCTAATTCGGCTTATAGGAGCATTCATATGTCATTCATTTCTTTCTGGGAATGACGTCTTCGTCCCAGTCTCAGCTCGGCTGGGATCCTACGATGACTCAGCTACCGAGTGGACAACTCGACATAGTCGTGAGAGCAAGCAACGGAAAGGAGAAGATCTATCGCACGTTGGAAGTCTTGTCAGACTTTGCTGCAGAGTCCATACTCGGCCGAGCCACTCGAGTCTATCAGGCACAAGAGCTGAAGAATGGAGTTCCATATGGAGACGTCGTCGTCCTTAAAGATCAGTGGATCGATTCTGACCGAATCAAGGAAGGTGACATCTACAAGCAGATCAGGAACACCAACCACTCAAGGCAATTCCGAGACAAATTTGCATCGTCATTCTTGACCGTCCTATACCACGGAATAGTTTTTGTTGAGGATGACAACGAGGAGTTGGTTCCAGACGATACTCGAAAGGTCCATCTACGAGGAGAGGACATCTCTGCCAACTCTCCTCGATTCCAAATGATGCACACTGGTATTCGCACAGGCGGCTCTCGTAAATCCTGCCCTGTTGCAACTGGATATCCATTTCCACCTAGGGTCGAGCTAAATCTAGACTCTCCGGAAGTTGTGTACGACTCGAAGGTCCATTACCGGATAGTGTTCAAAGAGGTATGCAGGCCGTTATACGAGCTTACAGATCTTCGTGAAATATCTGCGGTTATATTTGAAACCTGCTCCAGTGAGTTCTTGCTGCTCTCACACGTCTATCCCGCTCAACGTAAAGCAACTCTCAGTACTCATGTTCCTGCATGGGGCAGGTTGGATTCATCAGGATGTAAACATCTCGAATATCCTTATCGCTGCCGATGGCAACGTGCGACTGGCTGATCTTGAATATGCCAAGAAGTCAACGGATCCCAGTACTCATCGTGTTCGTACTGTGAGTCTTCACACTCGTTATTGTCACGCTCCAGCCTCACTGTTACCACAAAGCTTTGTGACATGTTCGCGCCAATTGAAGCATCGGGACGTAGACGCAAGTTTGAGTCTTCAGAGCCTCTCTCAGCTGCTGTACAAAACTCTGTGGAGACATTCAACATGACCAATGCGCTCGCCATTATGAAGAACAGTTCCGCTGGCTCAACAAACGGCCTACTATTACAGTCGGGTTCAACTGAATTCGGGATGCAACCAAGTATCGATCAGAATGAGCCTGCGGAGAAGGTGCCCTTCCGCTACAACCCATTGCACGACCTAGAATCACTATGGTGGGTCGCGGTATATTTTGTGTTCAAACAGGGGATCGACATAGATACTCCCGATCCAGAGGTGAAACAAGAACGAGAACGTATTGTGAATCCCTTATTCAACGAGGAGAGGGTGGAGTGCCTTAGTAACGAGACCTGTCTCGTGAAGGCACTGAATGTGCTTCCTGTTGTCCTCCGTCCCGCCGGACGTGCACTCACGGATGCAAGGCGATATCTCGTGGAAAACTTCCGGATGGCTGAAGCCCAAGTCGGTATTCCTTCGGTCCCTCACAAGCTCGCGGATGGACTCCATAATAGGCTCGGCTATTTCTTCACTGCCATACATCATTCCGTAGCGAACATTCACATCAACCCAGTGCGTATGGTCAGAGGCAATATTGAACTCGCATCGTCACCCCCAATACCGCAAGCTTCATCTTCTCGCAAACGAGCTCGATCGGATGACACGGAATCGACGGATCTAGGCACCACTAAGCGTCGACGCAAGGCACGTAGGTAGTCCTGGTCAAGTTGGAAGCCGGCCTACCAGGATCTGTATCTAGTAGCTTTTCTTTCTTCCGTGTCGTCCCGATCTTGTATTTAACAGTGCTCTTTATTCACGCGTTCTGAATACTAGACACGCGTAACTTGGTCTCTCAAATCTGAGGCCTTAGCTGCGTCAGTAATCCCTAATGCCTTCTATATACCAGCCCATTTGTACAATATGCAACGATGCATATGATGTACGTAGCCATAACCAGGCGCTTATTGTGCGACATTTATTGTCTGGTATCTCGATCGAGTCGCGCTGTGTGTTATGGCCATGGCCAATATTGTACTGGGTTCCACCCGCAACATATCGTGCTCTACACTTTTCACCCATACCTCTCGATTACCGTTTCTTCTTCGACATGACATCGACAGACTCGACACAGAGCTCCAGCTACAGCATGCGGTCTCTGAAGACACCAGCGGGCAAAGCCGTTCAAGTCACGAAACACCATTTTCTGAACAGGATATTACCCCCTTTACCCGAAAACTTGGATGTGAAGCGGGTTTTGCAGAGATGGAAGAAGATTTACAAGAAGTCTTCGACGCAGAAACCAGTTACGCTCAAAGGTCGCTTCCGAGGGTTCCCAAGAGATCCATCAGCCTCAATCAGATCTACAAAGACCACCTTTAGACCCCTCATCGACATCGTCAATGCTATCCATAAGGCTTGTCCGACGGAAACCTCCCCGCGTTCCCGACATCTGCGAAACAATCCTCATCCAGTGGACATGGACATCTCGGAATGCGATTCCAGATATTATAATTCTCTGCCTGACGCGTTCCTGGTATCGTGCGCGAACAAGGAGACCATTGATATAGATTGGTGGGATGTGGAAGTAGTAGGAGAGTATAGTAAGACCGCAGACGAGGTTGAGACGAAAGAGGCGAGTCAGCGGACCTCTATCAATGCATATTCAGCTCATCACCTTGTTTAGAACGTTTGCAAGGTAACGTGGAGCATGTCTCATCTCATGAAAGTGGACGCTCGCAGACGATTTGTATATGGCTTTACCATCGAAAATACCGACATGAGGTTGTGGTATGGCGACCGGGCACAGATTCTGGTGTCAGAGCCGTTCAACTTTATCACGGTGAGTCGTGTTGGGATGTGACATGAACCTGCTGCCTGATACATACTCTGTAGAACCATGGCACAGTCATCCATGCGTTTTTAGCCTTGTTGCACGCGACCCCGCATCAGCTTGGGTTTGATCCCACCGTCACACTCTTGCCAACTTATGAACTAGCTGGCTCGGACATCAACTACGAGATCATCGTTCAGACCGATTCAGGCGAGAGATTTGTGTATCGTACACTGGAGCTTCTATCAGCCATCATAGGGGGTCTCCAGAGTAAGGGAACACGCGTGTGGAAAGTCACTCGCATCGTTAATGGTGAGCCCTTTGGAGACCCTGCCATCCTGAAGGACAGCTGGGTGGCTGAGGGCCGCGAACGGGAGACAGCAACCTTCAATCGATTCGCCAGTATTGATCATCCAGAGGAATACAAGCACACGATCGGGAAATCGTTCCTCACGTCGGAATGCTATGGCGATGTCTATGTTCACAGTGGTTCGGATATGGACCGGCTGGACTGTACTCGAACAAACTGCATCGCCGCGCGCTCCGTTGAAATGGAGGAGAACAGTCCAATCCTCCAGCCAGCGACGCAGAACCATCACAAGGTTCACCACCGCATGGTTGTTAAGGAAATATGCAGGCCCATATACGCAGAAGTATCGCTACTGCACATCTTTGCTGCTCTCAACGACATCAGTACCGGTAAGCTCAATTGAATATCCCGTCAAGCAAAACCTTATGCATACGCGCATCTAGTTCTGAGGATCATGCACAACGCTGGCTGGGTTCATTGCGATATCAGCACCGGAAACATCCTAATCGATGCAGAAGGACATGCAAAACTAGTTGATATGGAGTATGCGCAGAATATGAATGACCCACAGCCAGATCACCGTGTGGTATGTTGCTTTAGCATCTTGATTTGAAGAATCGTGACATATCACATACAGGGTACTGCCTCTTTTATGGCCATAGAAGTATGGCGACAGCGTTATGTTTTTGAACCTGCTCTCCCGGCGTCCTCTCTCCCTGAAGTACCTGCCTCGTTCAAGCTTTCCGATTATCATGGCATAAACGTTTTTAGTCATCAACCTTTGCTCTTACCTCCCTTGAGTCGCCCCCGCCCGCCTTCTCCAAGCCCACCGCATATACCATTCCGATACAACCCCCTTCATGATCTTGAGTCGCTATGGTGGATTGCGGTCTATTTCATCTTCAAGAGGGATGTAGACATCGACAGGTCGGATGAAGCTGAAGATAAGCGACGCGCGGTACAGCGGTCGGCTGCCGAGGATTTGTTCTATGTCCAAGAAACCAGGTACTTCACCATGACCACGGACAGGACGTTCCAAGGTCTCTTGAGGTGCCTTCCCATACCCGTACAACCAATCGGAATCGAGTTGGACCATTTGAGGGGAAAGCTCTCCGCGGCCTATCGCAAGGCGGAAGAAAAAACAGATTTGATCGACCATACAGCAGCAGACGGGCTCCATGAAGAATTTTCCGCCTCGTTCAGCAGAATTGTTGCATACCTTCATAACACGCCGGTCAGATTGCAGCATATCGAGTCCGAACGTATCAGCTCCGGTCGCAAACGTCCTTTGGATTCCTTCAGTACGGAGTACCGTTCACAAAAGTCTCCCACACCCCCCAGAAAGAAAGCAAGACACGCGGACCCTCCACCAGTAACCGAGTCTCACCGCCCACTCACCCGCTCTCGTGCTGCTATTCTATCGAAAGGGCGACGATAAAAGCATGCGCAGGCCGCTACTTGACCGAGGCTACTATATTTATTGTTATTTATCCTGTACTTTGATAATGAGTAGATGCTAGTCCATATGACTCTCCCTCTAGCGCTACGAGCTCATGCCGACTGGCTCCGCGTTATACTATAGATACCTGCGGGCACAAGCTTGTAAACGCAACACGGCCTCACGTGGGGCATATTACAACCATACAACCGTCGATTGAACCTGTGAACTCTCTGCAAGACTCACGGGGTGTATCTTTTGTCGATGTGTGCCCATCGTGGACTCTGGTCGAATGGGCCTAAACACGGGCTATTATCGTAGCATTACTATGGCGGACAAAATGATGGGATTGCAATGTAGATATAATTGTCGCGCAACGATACCGAGACATGTGTCGGAGACAACACTTCCATTCTACCCTATACAACAAAGATATATGAAAAGAAAAACAGGCTGTAAGCGTAGTAATCACGCACCTTCCAGTAATTCACGAGCATCAGCTCGCTGATGGGGGATGTCGCCAGACCTTGACTAACCCATCGCTGCCAGCCGTTATCATTTCACCCTCGTCGGTTGGATGATGCTCTACCCATAGGATGACCTTGTCGTGTACTTTTGGCGGCGGATTGGGCGGAAGCACCATTGCCTAGAGATCGTTAGATTCCGATCAGTTTTCTACGACGCAACCCATGGAAGGCCAATTACGCACGTCGACGAGATCCCATGCCCACACCATGCCGTTCTCGTCGCCGCATATAACGCTCGCTTCTTCGTGCCCGAAACACGACCTGCACCGGTACTCTTTGACGCTATGCCCCTTGAAGTCGTTGAGCATTTTTCCTGTCGTCGCGTCCATTAGGCGGACGTGAGAGTCAAGCGTGGTCACCAGATACGTCTGTCCATCCTTTGTAGGGACAACGGACGTGACTGGTGCTAAAAGAACAAGCAACTCAACACGGATCCAAGAACGGAGATAGTTTATCACGTACGACCGATGAAATCTGATCGCAACTGACCCATACGAAGGTCGTATGTCCGAACGTAACCGTCCACAGACCCTGTCATTATTGTGCCGTGAGAGACGTGTAATGCTTGCACAGCATCCCGGGCTTCCTCCAGCACCTGTATGGGGGCGCGATTCTGCGCTCTAAACGACGATCAGCCGGAAGGAGTAGTTCTTGCACGCGATCGATACGCACCGGAGATCCCAAAGTCGCACTGACGCGTCGTAAGATCCTGAGAGAGCTGTTGGACATCTGTCGTATATGGCGATGAATGGAAGCATCCATACCACTAGCAAGGACACTCGCGTCTTCGTTGAATTCTACGGCGAAGATTTTCCCCATGTGACCTGATATGCGCCTGACGGTCGTGCCGGCCACCACGTCCCACAAGAAGACCGAGCGGTCTCCGCCCGCAGACGCGAATTTGCTGTTGTCGTGCGATCTGGAGTACTCGCGTTCTACAGTCAAGTTCACGGTGATTTCACGGGGCGGAAGTGAAGAGCACTCACACGCTGATGGCGAGCACTTCATAGCCGTGAGCGGAGTAGGTCTTGATCTCAGTACCCAAGCTTGGATTCCACAGTCGTACTGTGCGGTCTTGTCCGCCTGTGAGTACATATTTTGCTGAGCCTTTGGCGTACCGGGCGACGTGTACGGGGCCCTTGTGGTTCGAGAGTGTTGTGTGAATAGTCCTCGGAAGAGCACGAGGACCTGATGTAGTCGCCATTATCGAAGTGTGTTCCTGCTGAAAACCGAGAGTTAGCAAGCCCGTTCAAACGAAGACCCTCACTGACTCTGTACACACTCTGATGGCAGTATTTGCGTTCTTATATCGCAAGCTGGTATCAATTTACTCTCGTAGGTTCCGTCTGAAGCTAGAGCGAGTATGGAGAAGAATGTGATGCTTGAGCTTGAGCAGGCTTGAGCGTGGTGGGCGATGAGCACGATGTTATTCCCTGTACCAACGGTATAGGGTCTTGGTGTCCACTAATTTAGCGGCGCACTCGATGTTTCATGGTGCAGGCGCCCGCGATGTTGAAATCGGCCCAATTCGGCCACGTGGTCCATTGTGACTCGACCCCGTGACCGAGACTAGTAGCGCGTTCATTGGGATGGAAGATTAAAAACTGGAGCTGCTAACCCGATTCTCAGTTCTTCGAATCGGAAAACTGTAGTAGCACAGGACACTAGTATTACTGTACTTGGACCAGTAATGCAACATAAGTTGCA